>BPLR01000190.1:0-59196 GCA_021605095.1 Caerostris extrusa
CTCCTGTTCATAACACTGACGTATGAATTGACGAAAACATTCAAGTATTTATCCTCTTTGTTAATTATCTATCGTTACAATTTGCTCAACTTATTTTACTTATTTTATAATTTTGCTTTTTACTTTTACTTATTTTTATTATTTTCCTTTGAAATATCTCTTTAGTACAAATAGACATTTATTAAAAATATATATATATTTAAATATACAAGAGGATAGATATTTTAAGTAAATTAGTATTGATTATATAGGATTATATATATTTTTGGAGCACATATTATTGAATTCGTTAAATGTTTTTATGGTTTTTAAAGAAAGGAAAATCAAAGATGGTTTTATTTTTTATTTCATAAGTTTTATTAATTTTGTAATTATTTTTAAATTATATTACAAGTTATTTGTATTTTACTTATTAACTTATTGTACCAGGTGAAGGCGATTGTTATGAATTATTTATTTATTTAACATTCACCTGTTGTTTGAACGAATAATTTTCGTACACCATGGATTCAGATCTTTATTCAATTTTATAAGGGTTTGATATTATTTTTAATTCGATTTAAGGATTCTTATCTTGATTTCTTATTGGTTTCTATTTTATAATTAATTTAAAATTATTAATTTATTTCATTTATTGATAAATATTTTTAGAATTTTCCGTTTAAGACGGAGTTTTAAATTTGAGATGAATTATATAAAATTGTTAATTTAGTAAACATCAACAATTTATTCTTAAACCAGGAAAAAGTGACGCCTTCTTTAATAATCCACTTTTATATTTTGAGAAAGAAATTAATATTATTACCGACAGATGGCGACACGAGATATTATTATTGGGCCTTCTTGATAATATAGGAAATTGATAATATAGGAATATAGGAAATTATTTGTATCAGCATGCGCGCTAGGGAGAAAAAGCTAACGGACGTCCTACGGTAATTAACGTCGGTATGCAAAAAACTCTCTATTAATTTCTTCTTTTGTAGAATTTGAGAGCAGTATTTCGACCTCGTCCAGACTACGGTCCATCAGACGTAGAAACATGACGTTTATATTACCTCATGTAGAATATTTATCTGAAGAAACTAACTCAAATGGAAGAATTCAAATCTAGGCACGGACCCAGTTACATATGATGGCAGATAAAAATGAAGTGAATTTTTTGAGATTCTTTAATCTGATTTAAACCTTCGTGCGTATGATGTTAATGAAAGTAAATCAATTGAGTGAATTTTTAAATTTAGATTTTCATATTAAGACAATCAAATCTAAGTTTACAAGCACAATAATATTTAAATATTAATATCTTTCATAAATCATTTTCAAGTTTTGGTAGCAAATGTATGCAATTGCAATAAAAATTTTTATTATTTTAAATACAATGTTGTAAATGCTTTTTAATCTTTAAAAGTCTACTATTCTTACTATTTTTAGATGAATATTTTAATTTTTTAAATTATATCAGAGATTACTTGTATTTTAAAGTAAAGCCTAATATAGTTTTTAAAACATTCACCAAGTAATTGTTACGAATTATTTATTTATTAACATTCATATGATTGTACGAATTAATTTCGTACACATGAACACATTTCTTGAACATATTCGTAAAAATTTTTACACTTAATAGTAAATGTATTGGTTCTTCTAAATTATTTGGAGAAAATTAATTTGTTGTATTTAATGACCAATACATATTTGGAAAAACCATTTTAGCCATGATTCCTGAAAAGCAAACTAAAAGAATAAAAAAATAAATAAATGTTACATGTATAGTCTATCTCAGGGGTTTTGAGTCGGAAGAGTCAAAAATGGCAATTTACAAAATTTCAAAGTTTTTAAAAGCCACAAAATCTTTTCTTGCCAACAATAAATAGTACTCGCATAAATAAAGTTTTTTGATAAAAAAAAATCTATTTATTCTAAAGAAAAAAATATTTATTTAGTTATATATAAGTAGTATTTTGCAACAAATTAGATAATATATATATATGGCATTATTAGATTACTTATTATGTAAGTAAAAAATAAAACAATTAAACATTTACTTACAACACTAACTTGTACTCAATAACAAACAATTGAGCAAACAAATTCAATGGGAGCGATGGCTATTATATCAATAGTTTTAAATTTACTAAACAATGTTTGTACTTAAAATAATAACATACATTTGAGCAAACAAATTCAATGGGAGCATTGGCTTTGCATGGTTTTAGAAAGTTTGGATAAATTAGGCTCATAACTTGTTGAAAATCAAACACGACTCTTTTTCATTTGTTAGTTGGCTTCTTAAAAGTTTTAATTATATTCATGCAAGAGAATTGCTCGCACGAATATGTCGATCCGAAGATAGTCAGCTCTCCAAATGCCAACTTCTTCACCTCACTGTAGCAATCTGGAAGACTATTCCATGCGACGAAAATAAAATGTCTCAACTCGCGGCATTTCTTTTAAAAGCTGACCACTTTTGTTGCGTTACGTATATGCATGTTTAAACGATTTTAAAGTTACGATTTTTTTGATTAAAAATAAATAATATTTGCGTATGGAACTAAAGAGCCGCAGCTTCAAAAAATAAAGAGCCGCATGGGGCTCGCGAGCCGCATTATAGTCTATATCTGGATGGTTAATAATTTTAAAAAAATATATTGATAAAATGTAACGATACATTGCAAACTATATTTTAACAAACATTGCTTAAAATATTTTTTATGTAACAATAAAATTGTTAGCAACAATGCTATTATACATTTCTACCAGATGGCAGCACAAGTCTCTTTGTATGAAATGTGTTGGTTTTCGGTCTTGGAATTTGAAAGGTATCAATCACGCAAGAAAATGAATTGACCAAGTTTTCTGTAACCATTGGCTTGTGTGGAATATGAAAATTACGAAGTGTGTAAAAGTAGTTCTCACAAGTAAGTTTGCAGAAATACCTGTGTGTTTGACGCTGGGTGTTTGATGAATGTATTGTTTTATGAAATTTATATTTTAAACCGAAGATTGCAAAGTTTGGGTAATTTACTTTACAATAAAAATATTGAATGTTAGAAACGTTTTTATTTATGCTGCATGCTACTGCCTAAAAAGTAAAACCAATTTTCAATTTTTTTTTGTTTTTAGATTGTTGGCACTGTCCTTGACATCTGTGTGAAATTTCAGGTCAAAATAGTCATTAGTGTTTGAGTTACACTTGGCTTGTGAGACGCTAAAACTGATTCCGGCAGTTTTTGAAATGTTGGAATTCATTGAGCAAAAAGAACTACATTAAATTTCGTTTGCGGAAACGTATAGAATGTTGCAGAAGGAATTCGGTAAGCATTCCTATAATTTGAATGTTTAGAAGTGGTATAAACAGTTCAAAGAAGGCAGAGAATGAGCGTTGAAGACGAAGTGGGCGCACTGGTCGATCATCATCAGCCTCAACCGACGAAGCTCACATCCAGAAAAATTAAAGATTTGGTGCTTTGCAAACAGTCGATTTACAATTAGAGACCTTGCTGATGGAAAGAATTTCTGATTTGTTCAATTGCCATTATTGCACTGCTATAGTAATAGACGGTTCCATAATTTTAGAAAAATTCTACGTCTTTACTAGTAAATGATAAGGACTGCACTTTGAAAGTCTTGGGAATTGGTGACATCAATTTGTAATTAAAGATGTTTTTTAAGTAATATTCAAATAACATTAAAAAATGTCTTGTATACTCCATCTTAAGACTTGTATGTTACATAGGAATTTAATAGGAGGTCGAATATTGACTTTAGTAAGAAAAAATGATCAAGTAGGATAACAGCAAAATGATTATATATCATAAAAATAATAAGTATTTTTTTAAATGTACTTGATTTATAAATTGTATATTTTGAAAGGAAATATTTTAATGCAAAGACCATCTAAATACAAAGTCTGTAAATGTAACTTTAAATATTAAATAAACACCGAATATTACACCAAAAATAATGTAGTCATGATGGCCGAGTGGCTAGCGCTCTGGCGCTCGATACCACAGTCCCAGCGGTGCCATGGATGTTTGTAGTGGTACGGAATCCACTTTAAACCATAGGTTCCAATCTGCTAAGCCCAAAGTGTGCACAAGATGGTCGTAGAGCGACAAACCAAACCAAACCGAAAATATCGTTATCTGAATAGTCATCCAATAGAACACGTAATTATTTAATTAAAAAATATTGAAATATTGAATAATCTGTTTCATTTTCGACTGTATAAGTATACCAAATAATTGGTAAATATCAATTTTCAAGCGGTTACACTTTGCAACATTGGAAAATAATTGTGAGCATTTTGCTCACTGACATCAATTTTGTTAAAATATCTTTAAAGATCTATAGCCGCTTTAAATGATCAATTTTTGTTAAGTTGTGTACGAGACAGACGACCAGTAAAGCGAGAGGATAAATTAGAATTCTTGATTAAAAAGTAAAAAGGAAAAATCGGAGATGTTTAATTATTTCAATTTATAAGAATGCTTTTGAATTTGTATTGATCAAAAACTATTTTGTTTTCGATTAAAACTTATTTCATTAAACGATTTAAGCCATTCGGTTTAAAAGTAAGTAGGATAATTTTCTAGAAAATGTTGATCGAAAAACTTTTTATATATATATATATATATAATCATAAATCTAAAAATAATTGATTTTAACATTGTAGATCTTAATAATTATTCTATAAAAGATGGTATTTTATGATTCTCAAAATTTTAAGATTTTATAATTTTCTCTGATCTGTATATATATTCACGATGATGATTGGGTAATGATTAGAGATAATGCAGGCAGTTATTCTCCATAAAATGTTAGTTTTATGATAACTTTAAGACTCTTTTTTATCTGCTCCATAAAGACATGCTTGTAAACTGAATAGCTAGTGAAAGGTTAGTTAAATAAAAAATGTTAAAAGTAAAAGTCTTTTACTCAATATAATGCTGTATATTATATATAATGCTGTACATTATATAATTGATCATTTAAGATTCGATTATATTTAATATACTATTCGTCTAGTTTGGAGCGATTTAAAGAATGAATTTTGATGATATTGCTTTTGCTTAAAATAAATATTATGCTTACGTGAGTAATAATAGTATTTTAGACTTCTTAAGCAAAAGATTTAGACAGACTAGAATGATATTTACTTATAGTGTATTTTCATTGCATTTATTAAAAAGAGTTTAACTAAAATTAAAAAATTCAACTCAAATAACTAAAGTCAGTGGCATTTCTTTTATCGAGTTTCGAAGAGTATTTGTAAGAACAATATTTGTTGCCATACATGTAAATAAAGAATCAGTTTTTAATATTTATCTATCTTACACAAACTAGTTCTTTTGAAAAAATATTGCAAAGAGCTTTGAAATATTTCTTTCTTGGCGTTTTTCCTTTCACATACTCGTCTTGGCACAAAGGATTGTCTCTGTTGACAAATTTTCTCAACCTAATGATTTCTATATTTAGAATTCAGAACGTATTATTAACGATCCATTGATGTCATGAAAACTTTTCTATCAAAGAAAAATTGGAATAATTCAATATGATTTATGATATTTTATAGTTATATTCTGAGCGCAGTCATCAATCGATTTTGGAATTTCCTCAAGTCATAAACATAGAAATAAGAACATGAGGAAGGAAACATTAAAGCACAATGGTGGGTGCATTGACTGAGCATTAAAAAAGTATAGTCTGTATATTAGTTAGAATGCCTTTATCTTTAAAGAAAAAGTAATTTTATGTATGTGGCCTGGTTTAGTTAATTTTTCGCATTGGACTACAAAGTTATTCCATAAAATAGTTAATTTTAAAGCTATATAACAGCAACTACATTTCATTGTTTCCTTGAACTAATTTTCTAGACTTAACTAATATAGTAAGCCATATTTTAATTTTTTTCAGAGAATTTATTTAATGTGGGAACAATTTTTTATTTTTTTTTATTTATTTTATTTCGACACAATTTAGTGATCTAGAAAAAATAAGAAACGCAATAAACTTGCAAAAATTTTTGTTGATATATGAATAATGTTAATAACATATCATTCATTTAATGCTAATTTTTATTCATTTTCCTTACAAATAGAAAATTCACCTTACATAATGTCATGAACCTTAAAATGTTTTTAATTAATTGTTTTTAGAATCATTCACATTCTAACATTACAGTATTTACAAAACAAATTATTGTGCATAATTCAGTATTGTATGCTAAATATGGAATACAGTACGCAATAGAGTAGAATACAAAGTACAGTGTTTTTATAGCTGGTATATTTTTAGATATGAGATAAAGTTGTTTTTTATTGCTGGTAATTTTTTGTTTTCATTATTGAACAATTTGTAGTAAATAGTTCTCTAACAGATTAAAAAAATTTCGCCGCTGAAATCATTTTAATTAAAAAATAATAAGCAAACGAAAAAATTGCCAACGTTCCTTAAAAAGATAAAAGATTGATTTACCATTTGGATTTATGGTTAAAAAGAATTCTTACAAAAATTGAATACAATTAAAAAAAATAGCACTTGTAGATAAACTGACGTTATCCACTATAAACTGACGAAATTTTTTGACCAAAAGAGAGAAAATTACAAATACTAATATATTAAAAACTATGTATTATTTATTCCTCAATCAGTGAAAGAAATAGCAACCATATGGAGAATAACAAATTATTATACAGACCAACACAGCTTATTAGAGTAAATTACAGGGTCATAGTAGGAAAATGTTGATACATTACTGAATTAGATGGACTCAAAAGATATATTAGAAATATAAAATAATTTAGCATTACGATAGTAAAATTTGTTAAGCGGGAGAAGTCTGAACATGAATCAATCTACTTTATATTGACTAATATAGATATTATAGTTGAAATTATTAATTTGATGACAAATTTTAAAGCTGTTAAATTTTTACACTCATAAATTTCTTATCAATCTTTAAAAAGAAATTTGTTCTTTTAAAAAATGCCTGACTTTAGTTGCCAAATGTGAATTAAATTTATTATTTCATAGAATATTTCATTAGTTCACCATTTTATACAGCGTTAACTATTATTACATTGATATTTTATTTGCTTTATTATTATTTGCTATGAAATGAAACATGACGTTTACTAATTGTTTATATGTTTACAAAAAATATACTAAGCTTCAATAATGAACCGATTCCTCTGAAACAATATAAGAGAGACTTTTGTATAACTTCAGGATAATTAATATAATTATGTCATGCTTTATTAAAGTTTATTTAACCATTTTTTACTAGGTTAAAATAGTATTAATATTTCTAAGTACTCTACATCAATATTTGTTAGATTTTCAAAGACAATATACAAATTGGCTAATTAATGCAAATTGTAGTATGATTAATTTATCAGCCTATTTTAATGAAATTCTTCTCTAATTATTTCATCATTTTTGCAAAATCGTTTCAGAATATTATTCATCTTAAATTGAGAGATCGTACAATTTATAATAGATTTTATGTTAATATTTATCGCTATGCGAATATTAGAATCTTGTTTTAAACTTTTTTTTTTTTTTTCTAGAATGATCATAACACTAATTAATCACTAAAAATGAAATAATTAGGGCTTCATCATTTATTATTACTATTTACCATTTATTCTTTTTTTCCCCAAAACTATACATTTATTTCTTAACAATGTCTGACATAATATCTATGATTTATGCTCCAAAAAAGCTTGCAAAAATAATTGATAAATAAATTTCCTTTCTTTGACAACATGATATTTTTGGCGCCTCGTAAAGTCGCCATACTTATTCTAAGCCCATGCTGTGAGAAAAAAGTAGATTTATTAAGAAAGAGGTGACCTTTTTAAAAATAAACATAAAAATGCCCGTCATTTGAATCTTTTTAAGTTGCACTATTTATTTAAGGTATTATTTCATTAATGTCATTATGTCATGATCAGGCAATTTATTTAGGTCAAATTTTTTTTAGTTTTTTGTTTGATCAGAATTTGAAATAAAGATTACAAAATATCTATAGTTTTGTACAAATAATTAAACTATTCTGCTTAATTCATTTATTTATATTGTCATATAAAAATAATTAAGTCTCTTATAGTAACAATATTTATAAGAAGCACAATCAATGTTAAATACACTCAAGAGCCAAAACATTATGACCACCTGTCAATAACGAGGTGGCAGCAGTTAAATACCACTTCCACTTGATCACGTGCCTTCCACGTCATCCAGACGAGTTCATTGCAAAATGTAGTGGTGGTCATAATGTTTTGGCTCTTGGGTGTATTTCATGGTTTGTTTCTGCTAGTCATCTACAACACTGGTTCTCAAAATGTTTCTAAAATGGGAATAGGGGCTGATAGTAGACAGGTCCATTTGGGGTGTGGGTATTGAATATAGATCTGGGAGCGATGAAAGCGCAAAAAGAAAACTCAAAAAATTATACGTGTATGTATTAGTTATCTTGTAACTTTATTTACAAAGTTTACACTCAAAATGTTAGTTATAACAGATAGGCGGTCAAATTGTCGACAGTAAGTATTGACAGGCGAGCGTGTCTAATTTAAGTATACTGTTGACAAATAGAGTCCAAGAATAATTCGTTGATAGAAACGTGCCAAGTTCATATTTTTTTCCTTAGTACCATTTCTAATGTTTTTCGTAATTTTGATTTTCATATTAACTCTCTCTGAGTGTAATGCAAATGTTGCCGTGGTTGATTTTAATAAATAAATTAATAATTCCAAACTTAAAGGTATCTTATGTACAACTTTATTAACAATGTTTTAACGCATAATTAAATATATCTTTATATATATATATATATATATATATATATATATAATTCTTCTGTAACATTTTGTTACTGAACTCTTCTTAAACGACTGGACCGATTTTGATGAAATTTTGCGTGTGAGTTTGAGTGGGTCCCTGAATAGCTTAGATTCACAATTGGACCGGATAGGTGGCACTTCATTTGGGGTTCTTCTGTACGTGTGTTCGTCAATGAACTCTTACTAAACGGCTGGACTGAATTTGATGAAATTTTATGTGTCTGTGTTTGAGTTGGTCCCTAGATGTTTAGATTCACAATTGGACCGGATAGGTGGCGCTTCAATTGGGTTCTTCTATATACGTGTGTTCTTCATTTAACTCTTACTAAACGGTTGGACCGATTTTGATGAAATTTGTATGTGTGTTTAACAAAAACAGGAAGAATGTTTTTATGCTATCCTCTTTGTTGCAAGTAGCTACCAGTTTGTGTTGCAGTATATCAACTTGTATACAGTTCAATCAATCGCTATGAAAATTGGTAATAATATGCATTCGAGTATGGAAAATATGTTCACGCTATCCACTTTATTGTTACTTTGCCACCAGATAGCATAGATTTTTGCATAACGTTTTTAATCATCCGATATTTTTCTTCCTAGCACGCATGCTCATAGGAATAGCTCAGTGCAGTATTACAGATACGCATGCGCAATAGGTACAATGTTTCCTAGTGAGCATGCGCGCTAGGAAGAACAAAATATCGGACGATAAAAAAAACGTTTTACAAAATCTCTCTAGTGCTGCATCTTATATACCGTTTGTCACTACGACTATCGTATTTCTTTCTATCGGTGGTTCAATTTTTCTGGTTAGCCGCAGCTTTCTAGTGGTTCGAGAAGTATTGATCAATCCATACAAACATTTATGGAATCTTCATTTATTTACAAGCAATATTTGCAAAGATATACAGGGTTGATGGTAACAATTCGAAGGCAAAAGCTAAACTGAAGACAAATGTTCTTTTTAGAATAAAACAAATCGTTTCCACAGCAAAACCAACAGCCCATCTCCACGGCAACAGCGCAATTCTGAATCGGTTCCAACGAATTTTATAAAAGTACCACGTGATGTTGCGCGGCGCGAACTAAAGCATAAAATTCCAACACCGTCCAAACGATATCCATGAAAATTAGTTTTCAGATATATTGAATATGGAGAATATGTAATTTTCTACAATTTTTTTTTTTTTGGCAGGACAACGTATGCCGGGTTCTGCTAGTAGATACATATTTTTTTTTACTACTATATCTTTCTATTTATTAGCATAAAAAGGGTAGATTTCTATGAAGGGGCCGCTAAGTAATTGTTTTTTCTAAAAAGAGGGTGAATAGAACAAACAAATTTGGCAACAGCTGATCTGCAGGAATTGAAACATGATTAAATTGTACTAATTTTTTTTTACTAATTTGGTATTCAGTAACACATTCAGTTATTAATTCATATTAAATTTATAAACTATCTCTCCAGTACTTGAAAAATACGTAAAAAAAAAAAAGTTATCGAAACGGATGGACCGGAAGAGGCCCTATTGATTAATGCCTAGTCTTCTAAATTGGAAGTTCTCAGTTCGACTGAGTTGTTGATGAACAATTAATGATGAGTGAAAACAATTGAAAATTTTCATGTCTATGCCGGTGATGAGCACTATAAATTCATAGGCAAGAAAATAACGCCTCTAGGTTCTAGAAAATTGGTGAAGATGCTAAGCCTGCCTGTCGAGATACATTTTTCAAAATGCAGTGACACAAAAGGAAAACCTTTCTTACCTAAGTGGTGTTTTAATTGTAAAATAGTTAACGAGCTAACGTATAAATAACAAATAGTTAACGTATTGGTAGGCCGACTATAAATAAAAGATTAAATGCCCACACATTGCTAAGAAAAGGCACCGAGCTGTCTATGTAATTAATTTTTCTTTGTAAGCCATTATATTTATCGCGCATGTGGGGAGGTTCCTTTTAAGAATGCGTATAGAAAGGCATTGTTGACACACTGAAATGCCACTACATACTAACTATTTAAACAATGTAAGGAGTTTTGGGGGAATGAAGGTTTTTATATATGTGCTATAAACAAATATTTTGGTGAATGTTTTTTGTAACAATAAATAAAAAACGCAAATCAAAACAATTTTTTTATAGTTTAATTTAAAAATAATTAATCCAAATTCGTCTAAATATTTAACACTATATTTATTAAACAAAACTATATTTAGTTTTAATAAAAAAATTTTAAAACTATATTTAACGCCTCTCTACAAAGAAAAAGTAACTATTTAAAAATAAACTGCTATATTTATTGAAATTTTTTTTAAATTTAATAAATATAGCAATATAATTTTTTAAATTTATTTTACACCAAATTTATTTCTGTATTACATTATAAAATATGTAATAAAAATGTAAAGTGAAGCTTTTTAAAATGTATATATAAAGATGTATGCATAAAATGAGGCTTACTATTTTTACTGTACTTGCAAAGTACTTATTAAATGACACATTTGACAAGAAATCACTAGATAGAGTCACGGAGTAAATTTACTAGGGGTTGTTTGTTTGAATTTTGTGCAGAGGTAGTTTGCAGTATCTCATTTGTGATGGCTGACACTTAACTTTGGATGATACCCTAAGGAGCACTATAACCCATACTAAAGTGGAGCTCGTTATCATGAAAGAGCTTATAAAGCTTATAGATACAGGTATAAATATTTCTCTTCAGGAAAAGTTAAAAATTTTTCTGTCTCATATCTATTAACATGAAACTCTGAATAGTTTCCAACTTTAACTTCTACTTCCTTACATGTCATGCTAACGAGTTCATGAATATGATTGTATTAATGATTATGGAAGAGAAGAAATTAACATTTTTAATGACAGAAAATAATTTTTTTTTAAATAATTTGTTTTAAATAAACACAAACGAGTTGAATTTTTAAAAAAAATATTTAAACAAGGGTTCACTAACTGAAGATTAAATTATTTTTGTTATTTAAATTTTACAAAAATCCAAAATACGAAAACTTGTTTTTTATGGCATTTTAAGATGTTTTTTCTATATTTTACTGTTTTTTTCCATTAATCTGAGAGTGAGAATTTTTCTGTAAGGCGACAGTTAATTATTAATTTTGCTTGTATTCTCGATTGTTCAATGGTTTCCCTAAAATTAAGGGAGTAATCAGAAATATTAAAATCAGAATTCATTTGAAATTTAATAAAATTTTTGCAAAAATGTTAATAAAATAGTACTACACAAATTAGACACAAAAAGAAAACAATAGGTTTATTTTCTATATTAAACATTTTTATTAGGTAAATAGAAAAATATAAAAGCATAGTATCTGAATTCAATATGGACATAATCTTCAATACGAAATGTGATTAACCACTAACAGTTATCCAGGTATGGCAGTAATGCTCCAAGCTCCAAATAATGATGTTAATTAAATCTTAGTAAAAGCTATTGCTATGTCTATTGCTATGAAGGGTTGCAGGATAAGGGCAGAAATACGTCTCTCCACCAATTAAGCTCTATGTGGCCTAGCCTTAATACCATATAGCATGAAGTAGCCGCCAATTGATCGGAATAAGGAGAAAACAATTTGATCAAGAATGTCGTTACTATATAACTGAGCTGTAGATGCGCCTCTTAGGATGATATATACGACAGGATGTCCATTCAAAGAAGTACATGTTCCTATATATACACTAAACCCACTAACTGTTTACCTTTCATGCATATGATTAAGATAATAACAAGTTTCTGGCTCCCACCAGAACAACAATTTTCTTCAGTTACTTGAATAAAATAAAATGAAAGCATCAGTAATGAGCACTGAAAGCATCAGTAATGAGCAGTCATTGATTGTACGTGAATCATTCTATACTTACATCACAATTAAACTTGTATTTCAGTGGCGTATTGTGTACAACAATCCTCCGTGCAGCAATCTGCATAAAGTTGATTTGGATAACAAATTTCTAGGAACAGTTACAAGAAAAGATTTGAGGTGGAATGGTGTAGTGTTTGTGTATCTCCTAGTAGTTTGCAGTAAATAACAGTCTTCTGAGTCACTTGTACTTTAAGATTTCCTCGACTGTACCTTCATGAAGCTAATTACAGAATTGCATAGCAGAATACAGAAGGAATCAAATTTAACCATTTTGATGCTGACTCTGACTTGCTCATATTCGTTCAATGGCTCGCCTTCGTCATTCTTTTTGGAAAATAAATCCGGTTACTCATATTTAAAACATGACTATCCTATCTTGAAATTTCAGTACACAACTTCTACTCGCCGAAAGCAAAGACGTTTTACAAATCTGTTTTTTACTACTTGTTCAATAACGTTAAATGACAGTGGTTTTATTGATTTACATATTGCCTTACTCTTCAATGACTTTGTCTTACTCTTCAATGTTGTTTTATTGTTGAAAACATAGCTGCGGTGTTCCATATTTTAAGGTTTTAAATGTTACTTAAATATTAAGCAATTAAATATTAACAATTGAAATGTAATACATCTACAATCTAACCTTCACCAATCATGATGTACTACCATAACAAAGCATGGTCAATCTCTTCCTCCTTTCTCTGCATTACCTTGATTCCAACTCCTTTTTCTGTCCGATGTCCTACTGTATGTGAGCAATTTGATAGCAGCTAGGGTGTCAAAAATGTCCCGAAATGTGGTGGCAATCAATAGTTCACTACACTTCATATCATATCCTGAATACTTATATTACTTTTTAAATATACTTTGCAATTTTTAGGAAAATTTCATATATTTGACAGTGTAATTGCAACTACCGTGTAATAGCTGGTTTTCCTTAATTTTTTGGGAACTCTATAGAATAATTTATAGATGTGATCACCATATTACCTAACTTTGTCACATGCTGAAATTTTATTAATTATTTTTATATAAATGTGAATATAGCTTGAATAAACCCTTAACTTTACATAAACCCTTAATGATATCTTATTTTTACACAAAAGTAACCATCTGAATTAGGAATTTGTGTAAAACATATCGTTAATTTTGAAATACGTGTAACAATAACTCTAACATTATTGCTATATATTGACGATAATGTTCAATTGAACCAAGTGTATCTTTTAAGACATATCTTTTTCATCTTTATTTTCTATAGATAACTTTATTCTGGAACAATGTGCACATTTTAGAATTGTATTTTTGTGAAATGGCTTTTTGTAATGTATATTTCAAACAAATGGATCTAAACTTCAGCAAAATGAAATCTTTTGGGGTGCGAAAAATAAGTGATTCGGTTGAATTATTTGGATGTTACTTTTATCGAATCGTTACAATTGATAACGAACGAATTGTTTCTGCAATGTTGAAAATAATCTTACAACTGTGAAAAGTTTTATAATATTTATAAAACATTATAAACATATGTTTACAACAACTTTAATCAAAATATCTCTTTTAGATAAAATTTTTTTGAAGTTTTAACAAATATATTAATTACATTTTTATTTACTCATATATATTTACTATTGCCCATTATATTTATATTAAATAAATTTAAATTTATTATAAAATTACTTGTGAATTTTACAAATAATATAATGAAGAAATAGGCCAAATTTAAATAGAACTAATCATTTTGCTACACAGTGAATGATATATTCTGTTCTTCATTTGCGACTTGCTGTTAATGTAGTATATACTGAGTAAGATTTATTTTCATTATTTAAATATGCAAGACATTACTTCTGATAGCATTAGTCCAAAGAAAAAAAAAAAAAAGCATGTGAGATGTGGATACATCATGTATCTTATCTAAATGATGTATAATGCTGAAAAATATATTTAGATTTTGTTTCTCAGAAATATGTTAATGTTATTCTGTGTGCACTTATTTTTAGTAATTCATCTTAGATATTTATTTATTTAATTCCAGATGTTTATTCTGTGGCCATTTGCCATTATTATGCACCATTATTACGACCAGCACCATATTAATTGCTACATTAGGTATGCTCCATTGATTATGATACACTACACATTTACCCAAAAAGTGGAAAAATGCCTCTTTTGGAGATCTTTCTAGAGATAACTGCATCACATTTGTTCTAACGTGAGGAAAGCTAATAAATAGCCACGCAAGCGGCTTGACAGTGGCAAAATGTGTTACCATGACAACCGTTCTTCAATTGACCCTAATTAAATTCGTACTTATATGGAAAATACTATAATCTGTTGAAAATCTAATCAACAAGCCCATGGTGGTACTCATTGTATAAGACAAACATTTCTTATCAATTTGGAAATCAACTTTCAAGCCACTATTACTTAAAATTTCTAATTCGGCAAAAACCAAGCAGAAATATCTTACATGTTTATCTAGCTGGAGATAGATAACAACAATAAAATATGGAGGGTCATGCTATAGAAATATTGATAAGCAATAGATTGATAATGCTATAACAATTGTAATGTTGACAGAGTGTTTTAAATATAATTTCCTATAGGATTGTTACATTTTCTTCATTATGGTGCAATTGCAATTTTGTATGCATGAAATAAATCTTATTGTGAAATTTAAATTATTTAAAAACTGAATATCTGATATTGGAAGCAGTTTAGTTGGGTAAATTTTTTAAATATTATTTGTAATATGTTGTTGTTGCTTTTCCCCTTGATTTAGAATCCTAAACCAAGTTCAGTACATCCTGCTGCATCAATAGATCGTAAACGGTCCTCCTCTCATTCAACAGTTGCCTCACAGAGGCACCTATACAATCGATGAGAGGAGAGGGAGACTCGATGGCCGAACAATGACAAAGGGTATATGTCTTCTCGTCTCCATTGAAGGTCAAACTCTTAGTGTGGCCAGTCCTTAGTCTAGCTAAAGCCATTTGAGCAGGTCTAGGACAGAAGCGCTGCAAGGACATACCAGGATATTTAGCGGCGTACCATGCATGAATAGGTGGCGACTTCCAAACGGTATTCACTCTGGCTAAAGTCATGGAATGAACCTTATTTGTAATAATATATATATATATATATATATATATATATATCCATTTATTTCTTTATTCCTACTAAAAACAAAACTAAAAAACAAACATAAAAAAGGCGTATAAGTATAATAAACCTTATCTAGCTGGAGATAGGATTTATTGTTACTATTCATTGCTTAGTTTTTTGTTACTCTCCATATTCTATTGTAGCTGTCTATCTAGCTGGAGATAGACAGCTACAATAGAATATGCAGAGTAACAATTCTATAGTAGGTTTAATGTTAAACAAGGGCTTTATGTATAATTTTCCATAAGTTTATTGTATTTTATTTTTTATATTTCTGCTATATTTCATTATTACCCAAATTCAACGTTTCTTTCAAGAAAAAAAAAAAACAAAAAAAAAAAAAAAAAAAAAAAAAAACCCAACCTCATTTAAAACATTTAAGCACAAAATATATACAATTGAGATTCCATTTTTGCAAGGATATGTTTGTATGCTGTTGCATACAAACATATCGGTTCTATATCTACTGATGTGATATATTTATTTTTATATTTCTAGTGAAAAAAAAAAAATATCTTAAATTTAAGAAGAAATATTTTAAAATTTATAATGTACTGGAATTTAATACCTCCCATGAACTATTTTTGACTTGAATTGATGCTGTACGTGCAAATAAATCTTGCTGTCAGTGTTAATGGTCTTCTTTATTTTTTAAGAATTTTCGAAGTATTGTCTTTTTCATATCAGATGCCATGTTTCATGTCCTAGTCAATCTTTAAAAGTGACTTTCTTTTAAACCTAATGGTCGCTTTTGTGGAAATATGATTCTTTGATATTCTACATCATTTTCAAAGGGAATCAGGCTCAGCTTTCTGTTGTTGTTCAATTACATTTAACAGGAAAAGAAGTACAAAAATTGTGGTTTTCTGCTTTTTGTAAATATTGCTTTTGAAGTACGCTTTTATTGAGCGTTTCTTATTGTACCAATGATAAATGATATTGGTAAAGAATGATTAAGAATTTAATGTTTTCTGAAAAAAAAACAGCCAGTAATTTTTCAAAGAAGTTAATACTTATTTTAGTCGAAAGTTTATGATGCTTTTCGAAGAAAATACGAAATGCAACATCTTTGTTTCTCAAACTCAGAGGGAACATTTTAAGACATTAATAATAAAAAAAAAAAATTGACTGATATTTCACAATATATATATATGATATGATTAAGTGATATTTGACTATCCACAAGATATTCAAACATTACAGAAAAATAAATAAAAACTATTTTATGAACAATTTGATAACAATTATCAAATAACGGCCAAGTTATTTTCAAAAATTAATTGTGAAAATTAAAAACGGAAATATTTTTATACTATATAATTTGAATACTATAAAACTATAAGAATTACAGAACAAACTTACACTTATTTTACAATTATTTTTTGCATTACATCAATATTATTTTAGATAATGAGTCGACATGCTTTAAGAAATATAATAATTTTTATTCTTTACAATAAGGGATATTTTAGAAACACTGGCCATTTTTTATTCAATTTGAAAAGAATGCAAGGCATTTGTCTAACCTTTTTATATGTGTTTATTTATTTATATGATTCCTATAACAAATGGGCAACAGGAAAACTGAAAAATAATATTCATCAACTAACATAAAGTAGCAATCAACGATTTTTAGACAGATCTATGTAAAAAGTGAAAAACAGGTGCTCCAAGAGATTCGTGTATTGAGAAGATTCATGTAATTAAACATGTAATTTTTTCATGTAATTACGCCTTTAAGGCATATTTTGTGGAATATATAGTATTGTAACTTGAAAAATTAAGAAAAAAAAAAATATTAAAAATATATTTTGATATTTAAGTTCTTAGGTCTTTTCGGAGACAAAAGCTAGAGCACGTTTTTATATTTAAACCATTCATCAAAATTTCAGAATTTTTTTTATCTAAAACAGAATTTTGAAACTTTTTATATTTAATTTAAGATACTTTGAATTAATTAATATTAAATCTTATTGCTTTTTTTTTTTTTACCATGCGTTTTTAAAAGTCGAAAAAAAATTTGTATAATTATTTATGAATTTTTATTGCAAAACCTATTTTTAACTACATAAATAAAGTTAATCAACACCTGTCCAAATTGAATAAAATAAGCATTAAAAAATTAAAGAAACCACAGTGAAAATTATTCCTTTCCCAATTTCAGTAAATCTCATAAAATAATTTCCTACAAATAATAAATATAAAATTGAAAGTAATTTTTGAAGTTATGCAGAAAAAGAGGAAAGAAGATTCCTTTCTATTCTATTTATCTAATTCCATATATTGGCTTCTCAAGTGGGAGAATCCTTCAACATGTCGAACCAATAAGTAAATCGTTACATTTCCATGGTAAATTACCTGTCTTCTAGATATAATAAGCAGTTATATTGGAAATCAGGGACTATCGAGATGGCTATATATATGAGATAAAAGACAAATGTTAGAGTGTTTGCAATATTATTGTAAGGGTATTCAATCCTGTTTCAAATATCTTATTAAAATGACTTATAATGATTTGCTGTTGATTAAATCAAAACCAAAATAATAATGATATAAGTCAGCTTCATTAAAATATTTTCAAAAAAATATGCATATTTAGAAGTTACGAAACATGATGTTTCAAATGTTAGGTGAGAGTGATATAAAAAAATCTATATGTGAGATAAACATACTGTTCGGAGATTAATATTCACCATAGTACTGGAATTTTTACGACGAAAAAAAGTTGAAAATCCTGATGATAGAGGGTGTTACTAAAGATAACACAATGTAATGTGTGAACACTGCTGTCTAATCTCTAAAATAATTCACTGTAAAACTCATTTCCACATAAGCAACATTTACTTAATGACGAAATATATAAAATAATACAATATCACATGCACAACATCGGCCACAGCAATGAGGACACAAACTGGAATTACAACTAAAGTTCCGGATTGGCAGTTTAGACAGAAAAGGAAGTTCGACTTCAGCTTGACTTCGAGTTGATGAATAAGTGAAGCCTGTTTCCCACATCCTATTCTAGTCTACATTCACCGTAAGGGACTTAAAAATCTAAGAAGTACTAAGCAGGACAAACATTTGCCTATCTTCTACAACGAGAACGATATCATCCAATTTCACATCGGAGTATTGATGTTCCTGTCTTTGCTGCTGAATTAACAAGCGAATGTAGTGAACTTGAGAAAGCATCTCCGTAATTCTGCAACATTCATGTCCAAATTTATCTTTACATACTCAAAAATAAAGATATTCAATGTAATATTCAATCCATATGATAAATATTTTCAGAGAATACATGAAAAGCCTAATTAGCACTGTCCAATCAATTATAATCAAATGATTTCTCATATGCAAATCAATGTTTTACGTATTCTGCGGACGGACGGGGCCCATTACATGCTGATTGGTTATGTTTATTCGAAGAACTGTGTGCATTGGGCAGCTGATGATCCCCATAACGTGGTTGCACTTCCGTTACACGAAAAAAAAGTGACTGTGTGGCGCGGTATAACAAGCACCTTCATCCTCGGGAGGCCCCTACAGTTTTAAGAGATTACTTCTGGAGGTCTACAAACGTGTACTGTAACGAATGCCCGTAATCTAGAAATGTTGACTAATTGTGTAATTCTGATTTACATCAGCGAAATACTTTTATCTAACGTCCTGTGGATGCAAGTTGGCATTCTTGTGGTTGCATAGAAGATATCGTTACCCCCCTGTGGGGTCTTGTGTAAAACGTTACTTAACACAACAGTTTGATGACAAAATTATCTCTCATCATTTCAAGTTTCCGTGACCGCCAAGGTCCCCGATATGGCTATAGGGGATAACTGGAATTCAATGTGCATGCATCTAATCCGCAAACTGTATGTGATTTGAAAGAGGCCATCTGACGTCAGGTTTATTAGATGCTGTAGTACGCACTTCAATACTAACCCCCCCCCATCCTCGTCTGTAGCATGTAAAGTGTCATCGTGTGTGAAGGAGGTCACGTAGAAAATTTGCGAAACACAAAATGTTTTGCTTTCTGCTGTTTCCATGCCCTTATTGGCTGTTTTCACTTTTCTTCTTCATGTTACAGGTACTGTACAAACGATATTTATGATTTTTCTCTACTGAGATCACATTCCAATAAAAAAGTATATGTTGCCATTTAAAATTGTCGAAGTTTTTTCCACTGTAATCGTAACTGTTACAGTTTAACTGTAGTATTTCATATAGGTCTTTAGCCCCCACCCACCTCAGAGTACCTGTGTGGTAGGATAGCTAGTGGCCCATATATCCAGAAAGTATTTTTCATATTCACCCATGCATGTTATAAATTAAACCAGTTGGTTTTATTTTTAAATATACAACAATAAAAAAAAATTGCAGTAAACACACACACACACACACACACACACATATATATATATATATATAGATATTATTGATATGTTTTATCTATAAATTTAATCTGTGTTTTTATTTATATTAATAAATTTAAAATACACAAAATATTTTTTTCAATATATTCGTATATATTTATAAATTTTTATCGATAAAATTTAGCTCATTTTGATAATATACATTATGAGTAATAAAGAGAATTACTATATTTAAAAGTTTTATTTTTAAAAATACCATTATTTTAATTTAATTTACTGTGAAAACATATAAAGAATAATTTTTCAGTAATAAAAGAACTGTTTACTCAAGCTGAATATAAAAGAGCTCTGTCTTATGTTGATGCAGTAAATGAAAGCCCCCTCTATCTAATTTCAATGTTTGATGTTTTTTAGCCAGACAAGCTATTAATTAATCTAATTAAACATCATGTCGTATAAATAAAAATGAAGCAAAGTACGTTGTAAGCAATTGATTTCGGAAAGTGCCTTCGTAATATTAAATTACTTATTCAGTCACTTGCAGGAGCTTAGAAGATAAATTATTTCTTTGACGGAAAAAGTTAATTTACTTCACGTTAAACGAAGTAATTTCTTATTTTTAACAAATTTGCAATTAATTCTGGAATAAGAACATTATAAGATACAATAGTTTGTTTTAATTTTATATAATTGTTATACTTGTATAGCAGATTAAATGATATATAAATTATATATAATTGTTATACTTATGTACCAGATTAAATTATATATGATTGTTAAACTTTATATAGCAGATTAATTGATAAGAAATACGGAAGTTGAGATATTAATTTTGATTCAACAATATAATAATAAAATTAAATAATTGTATTTATAAGAAATGATAATTTTTTTAAAACTTAATTTTTATTCTTCTTACAAAAAAGAATAGTCTTAATACAGTCTTAATCGAAATACAGGATGGGCGAAAAATATCTTTATTATTATAAAAATTAGTAACATATCAAAATGCAGATCATAATATTCAGAATCTACCCATGATACAATCTCGCTTAGCAATTATTTCACTTCATCTATTTGTTAATGTTTTGGTTTCTTTGGTAACTTTTTTCCTGTTATCTAGTTTTTAGTTTTCATATTCATCTTAGATAAGTCATTTATATATTTATTTTTTATTTCTTCAATCCTTACTTTAAATTCTTGCAAAGTGTATGGTTTTTACTTGTTGTTCAATATTGCATGTGAAGGTTATATATTTTTAATAGAATGAGAATTTCTAGTCAAATATGGTGCAAATTGCTTTACACGATTTATTGGAGTACAGCTCTACTGAGGATCTTCAGTCGTGAAATTCAAACAAACCTATAATTAACAATCGATTACTGCGCGAGATATTTTACTATCGTGCTTGCAGTACCGAATGAATCGATTCCCAAAGGGCATCCTAAAGTATTGAAAGACAGTTTGTCGTCTAAAGTCACAATCCTAAAATACATCGATTATATGAAAATTACCCAACAAGGCAAGTTAATCATTTCCATCGATCCTTATGACTGTGCTAGAGTACTGGAAAATATAAAAGCTATTACTGGCGTCCCAATGCCTTTAATATGAGAAAATCACAACCCAATTCTTATTCCAACTATCCCTACTGATATCTCCCAAGAGGAATTCGTGAAAGAACTATAAGAGAAGAATAGTCTTACAATAGCATAATTACGAAAATTTGAGAGCTTTGGAACTACATTCAATCTTTTTGTATCAGTTTTAGTCAAAATGTTAGAAACACTTTTATCAGACCATGTCAAATTAAGGCTTACGAGACAAAAAATTTCTTCTTTTTTGACAAACCCCTTGACTTTGGCAACTGTTTCTCCCTTTGGACATCCTACTGCAACATGTTAAATCCCATTCACTTGTGTATTCTGCTATATATCATATCATAATGATTCATTTTCAGCTATACATCATATCATAATAATCCTATTCTATACTATGCCCACTGATATTTACGAGGAGCAATTTGTGAAAGAACTATAAAAGAAGAATAGTCTTACAATAGCAGTTGGCAATACTGTTTCTCCTTTGCAGATCCTGCTGCAGCATGTTAAAATCCATTCACTTGTGAATTTCTGCTATACATCATATCATGCTGATTCAAATTCAGCCGAAGTCACTAAATGTGCTAATTCACAGCCTACAACAGCCTGGAACATAAGGTCAAAACTCTTCTAAATTTCAAGCAAGTACTATCTCCGCTTCTAATTGTATTACAAAATAAGATCTTACTCAATTTGTAAACACAGCAATCATTGGAAACTCAAAAAATCATTAAATACATGTATCACTCCTGTCTTATAACAAGAATTTTATCAAAACTCTAACGGAGAATATAGCTGCATCTCTAACCTCCATCAACCAATCAATTACGACTTCAATTGACTTTTAGAGATTAAAAAAAACTTTGTAAAGGCTTCAAAGGCTTGGTAACGGCTTTAAATAGGTTTTCGTGCTCCTGCACAATTTTGAAAACACAGTGGCAGGCTTGGTGAAACACGGCGTTCCATCCAGTGTTCTTACTGCCCATAACCCACCTTGACAATCAATTACGAGCTCTACACAAGTCATTTAGTTATTCTTGATTTGTTTTCAAAATTTATCCTATTTTCTCTTACTTTCCAAACATATTTTCAACATTTTACTGTGGAATGAAAGCCAAAAAAACAACCTTTTACTTCAATTTGTTCCTCCTATTCAAGTTTTTATTATACAAGAAACATTCCTCAACATACGTTTCATTTACCTGGAAAATTAATTTATAGAATGGATCGACTCGACAATACACGAAGAGAAAGACTTCCACACTGTCAATCTTCCTAATTCCCCGTCAGAAAACGAAATATAAGATATCACAGTTCATCTTCTACAAAGAACCTTCACTATAACCAACACTTATTCTCCCAAAGGCTATTTCATTATTGACTAGATGGATGCAAAAATATCATTAACTTCCCTCTACTTTCATCATTATCCGTGATTTCATCCCATTCCCAGTTCATTCATTTCAGCCAATAGTTCTGAAACTTTGATTTATTCAGTTTTTAATAATATTTGAATATTCTTGATATCGACTAACCAATTCATATTACTTCATCTTCTTGGTCTCTTATTCATTTTTTCCATCATCGCGTAGATATATAACAGAAAATTAGCTCCTTTATTCACTCAGATCTTTGGAAACGATCATTTCCAGATCCAATTATCTTTCATTTAAATAATACTAAAAAAACTTACAGAACAGACAGAACATTACAGGGTCTAAAGTTCTTCTTTATGTGTAGCAGCAACAGAATCTTATTCACAAATTCAATTCTACACTGATTTACAGTGTTTTTATCTAACAATTTAAACAATAATAATAAACATTACAGAATATCTTATCAGCCAACCCTTCCTTGGTGAAACACACAGTGCAATATATTATTACAACAGAACAGAAGACTTTTGTATCATGCCGCTCTCAATTTTCCGTGATCTTTGGATCGCATACAAAAATAATTCTGCCAGACTTCACCACTTAATTTCTCAACTTAAAAGAAAATATTGGGATTACGTTTGTGCGTCTACTGAATATAAGAGCAAAAACTATAAAGGCTATTATAAATTTTACTAATAGAACTATTCACAACAGAAATAATCTTGCCAACAACAATATCATTCGTACTAACATTAATTTCGCCATCACAGATCTTTTTCGCAAGCAAATCTTCAGGCATTCTATTTCAATAAACCACCCGACCGACAAATTATTCCCTTTGATCTTTCCGATTATTCCTATCACAGCTATAATGAATCTTTTGCTTTCAGTGAATTACTAGCCGTTATTCGCATTGCTCCTAATACTGCTCCAGGCTGTGAAACTATTCCAACCAAAGTTATTAAAATTATTCTCGATCAGTATCTTCGTCAGAATCTTTATATAATCAGAACAGAAGAAGTTTACAGATATTTTCTGAGGGGTTAATTATATTGCACAATTGTGACAGAGAGACATTTTTTTTCTTTAAAGAACGGGAAAGCACTCAAACACTAAAATGAATAGAAACGCATACTATATGAAATCAAACAATAAAAAGTTTTATCGAAATAGAAGATTTGATACGAATGCTTGTCTACAAAAAGAGGAAGAAATCAAATAAGAGATATTTTTGTAAGACATATGCCCTTATATATATATACCATAATTAAAAATATACAGATTAAAATGTTAACAAACAGTAAGGTAAAACGAATGTTTTCAAGGTAAAACTTAATCGAAAACAAAAATAATTTCAGTCAGGCTTTGTTGTAGTTTAAACAACGCATTTCTATTTAAAACACTTCTAAAAACATGATTGAAAAGTGTGTGTACTGAAATGATTTCACAACAACTAAATAAAACTTTCTGAAATGAAAAGGCAACTGCTAATTTTAACTTTTAGAAAGTTATAAATCACCTACGACATTCAGTCTAACTAGTTCTGTTGTATTTTAAAATATCTTTAAGCTTTAAAAAAGGACCCCATTCATAAAAGTTGACATAAACATAGTAATCATACTCTGCAGCTGAAATTAAGCCTAAGAGATCTAATTACATACGAAATCCAAAATCATTTAAGTGTTTTGCAGCACAAGAAAAATCTTCTGCAAGGCAATAACGCTTCATATAATTTTTAAAGGGGAAAAAAATCCTCAAAATAAAAAAAAAAAAAGAAAGGAAATGGTATTATGAAAATAAAAAAGTCTTTCTTATGAAAGAAAATTATCGTTCTGTCAATCGCAGGAGATGTGTAATTAAAAAAAAAAGTAATCGGAGTTTACAGAATGTGCTTTTATAACGTCCAACAGAGAACATTTGTGGTGCAAAGTTTGTTTGATACAAAACAGCAGCTGCACGATATCGCATATACATTGTCAAGGTCACCCTCGGAATGCCTTTGAAAGATATGCAAATCTCAGTTACACTTTGAGCGACTAATTTGTCGTAGAGATGGTTCAAATTTCTTTCTTCTCAACAGAAAAATACATAGTACTCTTGGCGTATCTCCAGGATTTCGTTCTGCATTGCCAAGTAAACTGAGCTCTTGCAAGAAGATGAATTTATAGTTTTTTTAATTGCTGTCAAATATAAGATTTTGCATGAATAACTCTATAGTGTGCGATGATTTTTTTCAGTTCCCTAAATATATTCTATTTCTATAACTTTATAGAATTGGTCTGTAGTTTTCTTTTTCGTATCTGCAACCAGATTTAGTTTTGTAGGCTTTCTTTGATGAGCAACTAAATATACTTATAACAATTTTCTTTTAAGTTTTTTTTTTATTCACTTTTAAAAATTGTTTTATTTACTTTTTAAAATCGAATTTCTTTTAAGCAGGAGAAAAAGAAATACATGAATTGTTTGAAAAGATAATTTATGGTATATAACATAGTAATTTTTAAATAGGATTTTAACACATTAACTTTATTTTTGTAATTTAGCAAAAAGACTAAAGATCAATAAATAACCAAAATAAAAATAAAATAAAGTAAAAATAATTTACTTCTAATAACAGTTTACTTCTTAAATAACTTAATCCAACTTTGGAATAAGAAAAAAAAAAATTATTTTTATTTTACTTTTATTTTTATTTTTTACTTATTATTTGCTGTATGGAAATTTTGATCTTAATAAACAAATTTTTTAAAAAAAAGTATTGAGATATTTTTCAAAATGATTTTACAATAAATTTTTTATTATATTAATTCGACAAATTCCTTAGGTTGCCGCAGTTCGCTAGGTTATTTTGCAAAACAAAAATAATAAATCTATTAAATATTCATCAATACTGAAAATTCCTACTTTTTCTTCATAATAACCATATTAAAATGCTCTCTGTGTTGACTTAAACTACCCATCCATCATAATTATTCCACTGCAGAGTAAATCACCACCATTTAATTGTCAAAATAAAACAAAGTAGTTATTTTTTATGAATATGGAAACAAATTATCATAATACTTTTTTCATTTTAGTAAAAAGGGTAGAAATTAATGCACCGTTTCTCATTAGCATATTTTAGCGTCAAAAACATTTTTTAGCGTTGACGTTTTTTCCAAGCTAGCATTTTACAGATACTTTTGTGCATGAAATAAATTATTTTAAGTGGAAGCGTATTTAAATAAAATTAGATTTATCTTTTAATTTTGATTAATAAGTGTAAATTAGCATTACTTACTAGCATAATAGGAAATTCTAATAATAAAATAACAACTTTAAATAAAGATGTGAAACAAATTATATAAAATATTTTTGCATTTGATAAAAAAAAAAATATTTATATTTTCAGACTATTTTAGAAATAATATGTTGATGTTTTAATGCTTTTATGTTATTTACAAATATATTTATGTAATGATCCAATAAATATAGTAAATAATGTATAGGCATACAATATTATTACTGATATAGCAATAATAAATCCCACGAACATTTATTATTCCATAAACATTTTACTCTCTCTCACTCATTCACACACACACACACACATACACTCACTCAATCAACGCACGCACACACACACACACACTTACTCACTCTCACGCACGCACACTCACACACACACACATTCATTCACACTCTCTCTCACATACTCACTCACTCACTCACACCACACACACACACACTCACACACACACACACACACACACACTTACTCACTCACGCACGCACACTCACACACACACACACACATTCACTCACTCACTCTCTCACATACTCACTCACTCACACACACACACACACTCACACACACACACACACACACACACACTTACTCACTCGCACGCACGCACACACACACACACACACACACACACACACACACTTACTCACTCGCACGCACGCACACTCACACACACACACTCATTCACTCACTCTCTCTCACATACCACTCACTCACTCACACACACACACACACACACACACACACACACACACACACACACACACACACACACACACACACACACACACACACACACACACACACACTATCACTTTCATGAGTTTTGTGGAATTAAAATATTTTGCTTTGTATTTTAACCTTTATATTCATTTAAATTATTTATTATTATTATTATTATTGATTATCGGTGGGTTTCTTGATCATTTGATATATGCCACAAACAGCCCAGTGACCGTCAATGAATGAGGAGGGACAGAGTCTTCAGGAGGACTTTTTGGGATAATTTCATAATATTTGTGTGTCGTATGGGAGAAAATCTGGATAACTCTCACCAGGATGCCTTATTATTGATGCGAGGCGCTTTGCGCACAATGTCATAATCGCCATCAAATCTTCGGGTTTCTGAAAATAGTGATTTTAACAGACGCCATCGGCACATTCTAACCCTCTTGCACCTTACCACTGGGCTACGAGTCCGGCGTTGATTATACATAAAATTATAAAATCGTCCATTTTCTGTCACTAAAGTAGTATGCCGAGAAAATTTTAGAATTTGTGAATTGTTTTCCGGTGGAATAAGTTTTGAAAATGACAGAAGTGATTACTATTGACACTGCTGATTAAGTGTGAAAGAAGCCATGTGTGTATGTTCCATCATAATTAAACATTATAAAACTTAGACGTTCTCTGAATTTAATATTTCCTTACAAAAATTCATAGCCCAAAAATGAGCCAAAAACAGCCCGAAAATTCATAGCCATATTCTTTTATTCCATTAAATGGCGTCACTCATAAATTGATTGACGCTATAAATTAAATTATTGCTAAATATAAGGTAGATTGGGGATAGGGGTGGAGGTCGCCTCGGGGTTGACTAGACTAGACTTGTACTTTCGTTTGGGCGACGCGAAAACGAAAGAAATCAATCCATAACATAATCTTATTTTATCAAACTTAATGACACCTGGTGGTAAAAGTACAAGATTATTTGATAAACAGTAAGTTAAGATTATTTGATAATCAATAAGTTAAGATTATTCTATAAACAAAAAGGTAAGACTATTTGATAAATAGTAAGTTATGATTATTCTATAAACAATAAATTAAGATTATTTTATATAGAGTAAGTTAAGATTATTTGATAAACAGTAAGTTAAGATTATTTGACAAACAATAATTATTTCTGTGCTGTTAAAATGTAATATCTTTCGTTATAATAAATAAACATTTTTTTTTTTATTTTTTATAATTATTTTTTTTATTATTTTTTTTGAAAACTAACAATGAATTACAATGAATATTTAACTAACAATGAATTTTTTTTTTTCATGTTCCTCATATTTCAGATAGTATCTTGAAAGTATGTTGTAAAACATATCCGTCTTACCTAACTGTAATGCAATTACGTTTCAATATCAGTTTTCATTCAACTTGGCAAAAACTGCTGGAACATTAAAGTCGAGAAACCACCTAATGGATATTTTGAAGGTACTTTGGGAATACCGATTGCAATGGCTGCTCGTTTGAAAACTACCGTTCATAAAATTTTTTAAATGAGAATTTATTTCAATAAAACATTTTATTAGAGTTTGAAAAGAGCTTTTTGATGAATCTGCAAATTTCATAACTAGACTTGGGAAAGAAAAATAAGGTCTTTTATTCACAGCTTCAAAGCGCAAAAAAAATTATTTGACTGTTATTGAAAGATATCTAAAATTTTTGTACGTTTTCAAGATCTAACAAAATTATCTTATTAAATATACAACGAAATATTTAATCTTTATTAAGTAATAATTTTATTATTGAGTTAATTATGTTGCTAATTGAAATATGTTGAAGAAAATGCTTATGTTTGTTTCAATAATGCTAAAATATTGCCAACTTAACAAAAAAATGGCAATCTTTTAAAAAATTTTTAAATCTTCTCAATATATTTTGAGTTTAACTAATGGATAATTATTAATGACTCTAATAATAGTAAAATAGGTAAATAGAATTGTGACAATAGTAGGGATGTTGAGATATTTGGATGTTAGGGATATTGATATATTCAATATATAAAATAATATTAAGACAGTATTTACTTTTCATAATCCCATGCTTACATAAAAATATATAAAATGAAAGGAAGCAAAATAGTAACATAGCATATTTGATAGCAATGATACACACCATGTAAGAATACAGATGAAAACTCATGTAGTTCTATTGCTATAAGACATACTACTGAGGTCAAAAAGTAAAACCAATTTTCAATTTAAATTTCCCGGGGCTTCTTAGGTTGATGGCACAGTCCTTACTTTAATTCCGGCAATTTTTGAAATGTCTAAATTAATTGAGCAAAGAACTTGCATTAATTTTTGTTTGCGGAAACGTATAGAATGTTGCAGAAGGCATTCGGTGAGCATTCCTATATCGGAAAAATGTTTAGAAGTGGTAAACAGTTCAAAGAAGGCAGAGAACGTGTTGAAGACGAAGAGCCTCTGGTTGACCGTCAACTTCAACCGATGAAGCTCACGTTTAAAAAATTAAAGATTTGTTGCTTGCAAACCGTTGATTTACAATTAGAGACATTGCTGATGATGTTGGAATTTCAAAAGGATCGGTCAATTCCCTTTTGGGTCTCAAATACGTCAAATCTCGATTGGTACCCAAAACATTGAATGCGCCAGCTCACACTGCATTGATTCTTCGTGATTTTTTCGCCAAAAATGAAACCTATATCGTTTCACTATCACCGTATTCACACCGTGCGACTTCTGGCGATTCCCTAAATTCAAAAGACAACTCCTAGGACACCGTTTTCAGTCGATTGAAGAGATTCAACGTGATTATGTCCGGAGGGGATTACTTTGTAGGCGATGAAATAAATTTGGTAGAATAAATAAAGAGTTTTTGAAAAACAATTTGTCTTACTATTTGGGCACAGTAGTATATATATATATATATATATATATTGGGTGTGTATGTGTGTAAATTGATTCCTTTACAAAGTAATATTATATCTATATAACTTTGAGGAATTCGTTTTAACGTAATATTTAATTACCTGAATTGAAAAAATATAAATAAATCAAAATTTTGAAAAATCAAAATGGTTTTTTTTTTATATTCATATTTCAATTTATTAGAAACATATTAATTTTTATGATATTATGTAGAATTTAAAAAATCCATGATGTTGTTAGTTAGAAAACAGTAGAAAATGATAATGATAGTTACCGAATGAGAATTTATATACTTCTGTTATATCCTATATCGCATTTATTTAGATAAAAATAAACGAGGAACATGGGTGAAAGAAATCCATCATTTTATTCAAACAAAATATCTTTTGCTCTTCAAGAATTTTTGGAACGCAAAGATACTTCCATTATGCCAAAGCATATTTCATGTTTTGTGGGGAAAATAGTTTTCAAAAGTTATATATTTGTAAAGCAAAATTTCAAAAAGAATATTCTGAAGCTTATATAAAAAAGTTTTTAAGTACACAAATTTCATCAAACATCATCCAGAAAAGAGGAACTACGTTAGATAGCGAATAATTTTAAATTTCATAACAGAGAACATTTGTATTACAGCGTTATATTACGGTGAAAGATATGATTTTACTACTGTGCCCAAAAGTAAGTCCAATTATTATTATTTTTTTCAAAAACTCTTTATTTGTTCTTCCAAATTATTTCATCGCCTTTAAAGTAATCCCCTCCGGATACAATGCACTTAGGACAACTTTTTTTTATAATCCTCAGTGCATGCTAAAAGTCATTGGCCAGGATGACCATCAAAGCTTCACGTTGAATCTCTTCAATCGACTCAAAACGGTGTTCCCGGAGTGGTCTTTTGAGTTTAGAAATAGCCAGAAGTCACACGGTGTGAATACGGTCTTTGTGGAACGATATAGGTTTCATTTTTGGCAAAAAAAAAGTCACGAAGAATCAATGCAGTGTGAGCTGGCGCATTCAGTGTTTACGGTACCAATCGAGATTTGCCGCGTTTGAGGCTCAAAATGGAATTGGTCGTACCTTTTGAAATTCTAACATCATCAGCAAAGTCTCTAATTGTAAATCGACGGTTTGCAAGCACCAAATCTTTAATTTTTTGACGTGAGCTTCATCAGTTGAGGTTGATGGTCGACCAGAGGACTCTTCGTCTTCAATGCGTTCCCTGCCTACTTTGAATTGTTTATACCGCTTCTAAACATTTCTTCTCGATATAGGAATGCTCACCCGAATTGCCTTCTGTAACATTCTATACGGTTTCGCAAACAAAATTGAATGCAAGTTCTTTGTTCAATTAATTCAGACATTTCAAAAATCGCCGGAATCCGTTTTAGCGTCTCACAAAGCCATGCGTAACTCAAACAATGATGAATATTTTGACGTCAAATTTCACACAGATGTCAAGGATAGTGCCAGCTACCTAAAAAAGAAAAAAAAAGGAAATTCCATAAGCACCTAGAAGTTTAAATTGAAAATTGGTCTTACTCTTTTGGTCACAGTAGTATATGATTTTATATTTAGACTTAGGGTGACTTATAAAAACTAATAACAATATCATATACAAAACCATATTGATTTTAATCTATGATGATAACATAATCAAAAAATAAAGCATAGCATCTTTATTTAGTGATATATTTTAAATAATTTTTCTTGATTTTAATTAATTAATTAAAATCAAGAGAGTTAATCAAACAATTAATTAACATTAAAAATATATATCATGAACTTTAAGCACTAGGATAATTTTGATAATGATTATTCTTAAATTATCTTAAAATAGACTCTTCAAAAATACCCATTTGGATACCAGCATAAAAATGTAGTTTTGTAAAAGTATTTGTCCTTAAGTTTTTAGGTTTCTTAAATTTGACGTGAAAAGGAAAATAATTTATAATGCATATATAAAAATAGTCAGATAAAATAAATATTTTTTTTAAAGTAAAATATTGAATATATTGCTGTATCTATTGTGAAAAAAATTACATTGACTTTAACAAGTTGTATAAATAATTACATAAGTTGTATAAAATAAATTTTTCCAAGCAATTTTTTTTTCATGTAAAAACCATTGCAAAAGTAACACAAATTTCATTCTACTTTTGAATTTTATATTAATTTGAAATATCTTTTAAGAATTTTCAAACATTTAGTTTCGGTTTTCTCAACTCCTTTTTAAGTAAAAATGACATTTTACAAAAAAAAAAAAAAAAAAAGGAAAAAAATGTTTATCTGGTCATACAGAATATTTTTGGTCTGATTTAAAAGATAAAAACTTTTCCTGGATGACATTTACAAATTGAGAAATACCCAAACTAAGAAAACGGTGAACTTAATGAAAAAAGATATTTGAGTTTACATTATGGAAATCCAGCTATGAAGTCTTCTGACGTCTTAAGTCTTTTAAGTCATAAGTCATCATAAGAAATATGACTGTGAAGATTATATGGTACTTGAGTGCCAGAGATGACATTATTCTGACCTAAAAAATTTATAAAACAGGAGTACAAAATAATATATTTTTTTAGTTCAAACTAAAGAAATTCCGTAGTTTATCTTCTGACTATTTATCATAGAGATAAAACATTTCAATTTTTTTTTATTTAAAGCTTAAACCCCTTGACGTGCAGTTATGAAATATGCTTTAAAATTCAATAAAAGTTTAAAAAGCACATAAAAATGTTTGGTGAAATTTAATTGAATAATAATTTTTTTACTTAATAAACTAGCTAACATTGGAAACAAAATGAGGAAAAAAAGTGAAAAATGTGACTTGAACTTAGTGTCGCTATTACTATGGTGGTTTTTCATTACATCAAAGATCTCATATACAGGGTTACAAACTTCTAGAAAGGGTAGAAGATAAATAACTCCAAATCATTGTAATGTACGATAGAAAATACTACACAGAGAACACCAAAAATAAAAAGACACCAATTAAAGAAATTATTAAGTTTTTATTAATCAATGTAAATCAATATAAGTAACATGTTTAACAGTAACAGTCTTTCTTACAAAATATACTTCAGACGTTGTAACTTAACATCTCAGCATAGTGGTCTATAGTTGAACTATATGCTCTATAGTAGGATATGATACTCTATGGAACTTGAATTGAACTTGTGACAGACCTAGCGCAGTTCGGATTCCTTTTTGTCCGTTCACGATTCATGATGGTTCTTTGAATGGATCCCTCTTAGTTAGCAACTGACTTACTGGTAGGTGTCCAAATAGGATATGGCTGGGAGACACCTCATCGAATATTATTGCATGTAATCACATCTTGTGGTTCGCCCATTTGCATTCCCCAACCTCGTAAGCCAGATGCATATCCACTACTATATCAACTAGATTATCAGATCTGCCATCCTACTATCAATGAGACCATCTTACTACCGTCCTTGTTCTTAAAATGCTATTTATTTTGTTTGGAAAGCATTTAAATGCGATTCGTATTTTTTTAGATGTGTCCTATCTCATAGAAAACCTGGATCAGATCAAACTGCATATGTCACGGACAGTCCATCGACTGTCCGTAGATATGCATCGATAGTAAATATCCATCTATCACAGTACATCGACAGATAGAGAAGTGATGCTGTTCAGGAGGTTCTATTCTTTCAATACTTAATTTTCAATCTGATATGTCACCCTCGATTACCCAGGGGTAATCTGCATTTTTGGGTCTGTGGAAGAAACCCAGAAAAACTCCCTCCAAACGTCTTGATTGAGAAAGCGAGATGCTAGTAGGCACTATATTAATAGTCATTATATCTCCTCTTTTCCTAATGAATAAGTAACTGTTTCTCCCGTCATCAGCAAACTGGAAATTGAACTGCATTTATTACAACTGACATTCCTGCATTCATTGCAACTGACTACAAATTGTGCTGATAGATTTAGATCAAATCGAATAAAAAAATTCAGCTCGAATATAAAGAATCTATTAAGAATATCAGAAAATTCGAATCATTAAAATGTTATGCCATTATCAAAAATAGAAGCAAACATGTTGAAATTTTAAATTGATCCCTAAATAATACGCAGCAATTATTGAAGTCATTGTATTGTAAGAAGTGATTATATTCGTGTTTTAGCCGAACAGAGAGTAAAATCGACATTTTTGTGATTTTAGGATGAAGGAGCAGTGAAAACACATATTAATTTACACACAAAAATGTCTTGGATAAAATAATCCCAAGTGAACAGTGAATGAACTTCATTGAGCTAACTTATAATCAGTTGCAAACTTTTGGGCATATTTATAATGGTATGGGAAGAGAGAGAAAATGAAGAGCAATTAGTTTAAAAGATTCTAAACCATTTTAAGATCTTAGGGGATTATGAATCAACCTAAATTGTTCCCCTTTTGTGATAGCAAAGTTTAAGAAAACTACTTAGAAGTTCTTCGAAAATTAAGAAGCAGGATTGGGATGCAACTATGATTTAGTAACTCAGGGGATGTCTTTTGATTTAAAATTGCGAATAAACTTTTTTATTATTTTTAAAATTTAAGGCGACTATGATGCAATTAACCATTGTCCATCGGCAATGAATTTTTAATTGACTGATTTAAAAGAATTACATTCTAAAATCATTAAGTTAAAAATTAAGTTAAAAATAACATTATTTTCATTAAATGCCTACTTGATAAAACGTTTAATAATTTGTTATAATTACACATCACCAAAAGTTTATATTATGTTATTGACATATATAATTTTTTATTTACATCTTATTAGAGATAATCCGATGACTATATCATAATAAAGTTAATTCAGCAGAAAAATTCTAAGATACTATTAAGAAAAAAAAAGACTTGAAAATCAATGTCCTTTATGAATCCATTTACTGAATACTTACTATATATCTATATCTCAGTTGTATTATACGAAAAGTTTTAGTTATATCTTATTAGAAATGCTCCAATGACTATATCACAATAAAGTTAATTCAGCAGAAAAATTCTCAGACACAATTAAGAAAAAAAAAAAAAATACTTGAAGTCAACGTCCTTTATGAAGTCCATTTACATTGCAAATCATATCTCAATTGTATTATATGAAAAAAATGAGTTCGTAATGTTTCTACTCAAAAGAGTTATTTAAGCTGCATGATATTCAACTATACATTTATAGAGAGAACAACTTATGGAAACATGGAACTTCATTTTTAAAAATTCAGGCGGCAAACGAGTGAAACATTACTCGCTTACTATTTGATTTAAAAATGATAATGATAATGGTCCATTTGTAAGTTCTTTAGTTAAAGATGAAGATGGTGAAGTTTCATTACTGACTTGGGTCTACGATTACTTTTCTGAATGCCAACTGATTTGGTAGAGATAATGATTATATCTCGCTAATGATTATTTGGGCATTGGTGGTCGAATTATGTAGTCTCAATTTCCTGTATTTTCTCTAAATCATAGAAAAAATGAAGATCAAGATACTGATCATATTAAAAAAATTTGAAAATTTCAAATAGTAAAAAATATATGAATTTGTTTCTGAAGCTTTTAATTTATGCACTTTTGAAAATATGCAAATAATTAATAAAAAACTGATGAAATAGTAAATAATTTAGCTAAAATTTAAAAAATCTGTTTCATTTTTATTATTTGTACTCATTGTAAAATCAAAATAAATAAAATGAATTTTTTAAAGATTGTAAAAAAATGTTATTTTATGCACATAACATTGTTTTAAAATAATATAGCTTTGTAAATTTCCTTTCTTTTTAAAGAAATAACACATTTCCACCATTTTGTAGTGAGGTAATTAATAAAAAATATGTATACAGGTGTAGATAGCCTTCAAATTAAATGATTGAATAAATAGTAAATAATTTATGCATTTGAATTAATCGTGTCTCATAAAAAATGCTGGTTCATTTGTATTCAGACTTTTTATAGACTTAATATACAAAACTTAATATGAATTATACAAAACTTAATGTACAAAACTTAATATGAATCATACAAAAACTTAATATGAATTATACAAAAACTTAATGGAATTATCTAAAAACTTAATATGAATTATACAAAACTTAATAGAATTATACAAAACTTAATATGAATCAACATTGTTTTATGATTCATAATATTAATCATACAAAAACTTAATATGCATAAAAACTTGTATTTCTACTTAATAGCAAAATGTAATTATACAAAATCTTCGAATTATCAAAACTTTTAAATGAATTACCAAAACAGAATTATACAAAAATTAATATGAATTATATAAAACTTTTGAATTGTAATAAATGTTGGTTCATTTCATACACAACTTAATATGAATTATACAAAACTTTTTAAAGAAATAATACATTTCACCATTTAGAATTGGCAAAAGGTATGAGAATTATAAAAACTTAATATGAATTATAAAAAACTAAATATGTTTAGCTAGAATTATAGAAAACTTAATATGAATTATACTAAACTTAATAGTACTTGAATGAAGAAAATGACGTATACAGGTGTAGATAGAATTATACAAAAATTACAATATGAATTGAATACCAATGAATTCTTAATTATACAAAAACTTAATATGAATTATACAAAACTTAATATGAATTATACAAAAACTTAATAGGGAATTATATGCAGAATATTTTTGAAATAAAAACTTAATATTTACAAAAACTTTGAATTATATAAAACATAAATATTAATCATTTTTATCGTGTCTCATAAATCAAATTATGTTGCAATATTATAATTGAATTATGATGAATTATACAAAACTTACAAAATAATAGAATTATATAAAACTAAATTATATAAAACTTAGTAAAGGTTAAAAGAAAAAGTTTGACTAAGTTTTATATAATATTAGAAACTAAAGTTCAAAGTTTTAGAAAACATAGATGCGTCAGATTTTCCTTAAATCATATTACCCATTAAAATACGAAATGAACATGTTAAAATACATTGAACATGATTGAGCTTTTTAAAAATTTAATCTTCAATATAAAATGTAGCGTACTCTTGGTCCAATATTATTTCAGGGTAAAAATTAAATAATATATGATACGTTTATCTGTCACATCCATTAAAATTTGCCAAGGCATTTATTAAAATTTGTCACATTCATTAAAATTTGCTCTGTACAAATGCAACATATTACACACAAAACGAAATAGAAGCAACAGTAACAGTGATAGTAACAATATTTCCAAAATTATTTTTCCCTCCTGTCTTCAAGGTCGAACGGGGGCGGAAGAAACAAGAAACACCTTGCAAAACCAAAGTCTAATGTAGGGGTCAAACCGTCCTGTAAAGAAATATCTATTAACCTTAGTTCAAGGTTGTAGTTTGTGATGGAAATGCATCCTTACTCTCATCTTCTGTGATTTAATTTTAATAATTAACTGTTTATTTGTATTAATAGAATAAGAATCACAAAGCATAAAATGTTTTAGCAACACTTTTTTCATATTTAAAAAAAAAAGTATAAGTGTTTGCGAAATTTGAAGAAATGGCGCTGGTGCAGAATGGGTTGTAACCATAAATTTTATAGCCACGATTCTGGAGAAATTAGCTGGTATATTACAGCAATGAAAAAGAACTTCATGGACCAATCGCAGTATACAATTAATCATCTATAATCGTTTAATTCTTTTGCAACAAGTTGATGCAGATTATTTCTTGAGAATACCGAAAGACAACCACCAAAACCTTTCTGGAATAATCTTCGCATAACCGCTTATTCTACTTAAGCTTTATCTAATTTTAGAAACATAAACTTCGCAGCTCACTTCGTTAATTAATAATTTACATTCAGAAGCGCAGTGTAGATTTCGTATTCGAATTGCCCATTAAAGATCTAATTAGCATGGCGAAAACAAGTCTTTGCTTCTAGTTAGACCGTTTGAGTATAAATTAAACCTCTTTTCCTTTTATTCTTATCTGAAATAGATTGGTTATTCATATTCTTAAATTATGAATCACGAAATTTATTTCAGAATGTTATAAACTGTAAGAATGTTCAGCTTGAACATAAATATCCTCTTATTTGATGATTAAGTATGTTAAATAAGTGCAAATATACAATTGTACATAGATCACTTTTAAGTAATTATAATGATAATTATATAAGTATTTAGAAATGCTGTATTAAGGATGAGCATTAAATATTATCATTTTAGAACGATTTGATTGGCAACTGAAGGATTTTAGTGAAAGATTTCCTTCTTTAAGGAAAAACTATCAATTTTCATATTCTTATTCATACAATAATTATGCACAAGCTTATTTAAATAATTTATTAGTTATACATTTAATAGCTTTAATCATTCGTGATATTAAATCAGATCTAAATTTCCTACAATTTTGTACTATTTGTCGAAAACACAAATTTCTATATGAAATTGTAAATGATTTCATATAAACATAAACTTTTAATGAATTCGTATTGGCTTTTATATCTAAATGGAGTAATATATATTTATGGATTTATCTAGAACAACTTAATATTGTTCCCCAAAATAACTGGGTGTTGTAACGTCTCAGCATATAGTAGACATATAACTGCTTCAAGAAAAGAGCCACATTCAGGTTCATGAGAACATTTTAATTATTAATTATTAAATTTGATTCGCAAGTGCAATTCACTCCAAGGACGGAGATTTTCAGAGTTCTCGAGTATACGACGAATCTAATTAACCGATCAGCAGCAGACCTTAATTATTACATGAAGTGATCCATGAAACCACAAAGGGCTCAACAGGTGGAAACTCAGACATGTTCAGCCATTTCGGAGAAATGAGAAAATAAATACTTCTTGCCAACTCGTCACAGAACACTCTCCTCCAAATTCCTCCCTTTAAAAAAAAAAATCATTCAAGGGGGGTAGATTAACTCACTTCTCATTAAAGTAGACACTTCCTCAGCCCATGGTCTATCCCCAATCACGATGCAACAACTCATGGTTTAATCAATATCCCTATCTGTAATTGTTTCGACCTGTGAAGGTCGAACAGAAAATCGCTAAATTCACGATGTCTCATTGTTCATGACACTGATTACCTGCTGTAGCAATGTTGTTGACGCGTACGTTGTTCTCATTAGTTCAAAACACTAAGTGCATGTAATATAAATATCCATGATACTGCTTATCTGGTGCGTATCTGTGAGGAAAATCACATATTTCCTTGGTCAACGATGTTTTTAGATCTCAAGATTTCAGAAGCATCTGTGGGGCGTAATTGGCCATCATTCTCAAAAAGGAAGACGAACTGTTGAGAATGATTGAAAACATGGTCATCCATCTCTCAAGAATAGAATTGATATGCTGATTCCAACAGTACTTCAAAGGGTTAAAGCAGTGTCCTCGAAATACCAACCTACCACTCCCTTTAAGAAAAAAAAATTATTCAGTGCTCCCTTGAAATTTAACTTCTTTTAGCGAACAAGCTGAAAGATATAATAAAAAATTGTGTTCCTTGGTATATATATATTAAATCATAATAAATAAAAAAATGTTGTAAAAAAGACATTTTGGAGTTTGAATTTATGACACTAATATAATCAATTATAGTGGTATTTGCATTATGCGCAGTAAATGAAAATGACGATGGATAATATGAAAATAAATATTACGAATAACATTAAAAAGATTCTAATGAGAAGGATAATGTTGAATCATTGATATGAATGAATTAATTCTCGGCTATATGTTTGTCAGCAGTTTTCTTAAATCGCCACGGTTCTCTATTTGCAGTTAATTTCTTTGCTCTTTTTATTAACAAATTTGATACCGTAATAAACCCACGTTTCTCTGTTTGTGACGAAAAAACTACAGCTATTATTCCCATTTCCTTTCCTCCCTTTATATCTTCCTGCCTCCTTATTTTAATGCCCTCTTCTCTCGTCTCCCTTGATAGTTCCTCTGCCTCTTAGGGATATATCGCCCATTTCGTAATCAGTGAGATAACATGTGTATCCTCATATTGGTGTTTAAATAATATTTTCACATAATACTCTTTTATTTGCCAATTTACATATTCTACAAAATCTTTCATAGTTTTGCATTTATTTGTTAGATATTGTATTTTACATGGATTTTTTCTACATTTTCTGTTTTACCTTATAAAAAACATATGTTAAATAATTATTTGTTAAAATAAATTCCTTCATGAATTTTTCAACGGGCGAGATAAATTTTTTAATGCTGCATTTTAATCATCAGAACATCTTCCTGGGAAATCTTTGCCTATTCAGAGTAGCTTTTTCTGAGAACGTAGCAACTCTGGATTGGCCATGATTTCCTTTTAATCCACTTAAGTGGATTAAGGTAAAAGGAGAAGCATGCTTTTACAACTCCGAAATGAGATTCTAAGGCTCAACGGGAAACTCCGTTTTTTTTTTTCAAACAAACTGAAATGCTTTTAATTATCTTCCTTTTTTACTAATACACTTTTTTTTTCACCATGGTCAGACAATTTTTTTCATGAAAATGAGAGTTTTAAAAGATTTATATACGAAACTATAAAATCAAAATTCGTCCATGAGAATCACTAAAACATTGGCGTTCATTATAAAAAGAAAACAATTCAACAAACAATTTCCCTTACGTTTAATCCTGTAAGTTGTATTCTGTTTCTCCCAGCATTAAAATAAACTCGCCTTTCTGCTCAATGGAGTCAAGTTTCGTTGCGTTTACAAAATAAAATACCTTACAACGTAAAATAAACTACCATAAAATATATCCTTTCTTCAGAAATAAGTACCATTTTTTGTATTTGATTTAGGAATAAGGACGAAATGAAATATAGGATACTCATGTATATATATATGCTGTACTGGTAAATTTCCAGTTATTGTGCGAAGAATTTATTTTGGGCTTATTAAATTTGCTTTGTGAGACGAAAAATTTCGGCGATTTTTAACTTTGCGAGACAATTTTTTTCATTGAAATAAGTTTTAAAAGATTTATTTACGAAGATAATTACAAAATCAAAATTCGCCGTTGGGGAATCACTAAATCACTAAAGATTTGGCATTTGCAAACCGCGATTACAATTAGATGTTCGAATTTCAAAAGGATCGCTCAATTCCGTTTTGGGCCTTAAACGTGTCAAATCTCGATTGGTACCGAAAATATTGAATGCTCACACTGCATTGATTCTTCGTGACTTTTCGCCAAAAAATGAAACTCGTATCGTTCCACAATCATTGTATTCACACCGTGTGATTTCTGGCTATTCCGTAAGCTCAAAAGACTACCCCGGGGACATCGTTTTGAGTCGATTGAAGAGTTTCAACGTGAATCACCGGGTACTTTGAAGGTCATCCTGGCCTATGACTTTTAGCAGACATTGAGGATTGGAAAAAAAGGTGGCATAAGTGCATTGTGTCCGGAGGGGATTACATTGAAGACGATGAAATAAATTTGGAAGAATGAATTTTTAAGAACAAAATAAAAAGAGTTTTTGAAAAAAAAAATTTGGTCAACAACAATTACAACAATTTGTTTTTGTGCTTATAAATTCAATTGTGCTTCAGTTATTTGAAACAAAACTTAAAATTATTATATTTTAGAAAATATGAATAGATTTAACCTAATATTACTTATAAAAATGTATTTAAAAAGTTTCGTGCATAAAATGATTTTTGAGACGATTATGCAGTAGAATTTGAAACAGTTAAAAAAAAGTGTTTAAGTAAAGAATTACTTGACTTGTACAATGATTGACTTGATTTGAGCAAAATATATTTTCTATATCCTTCTGTGATTCTTACATTTGCTACATAATATTTGCAAATATAATCCAAATGTCTCAAAAACGTTTTATTTTCTGCTTAAAACTAAATTTCAAGAACAGAAGCTATTTAGAATTCCAAACATTGAATAATATTTGCCTTATTTTTCATTTTGCACGAGAAATACTTAATTTTCATTTTTGATAGGATGTCATTTCGACAGAAGTGCATCGAAATCTGGAAATGATTTTTAATCTGCATATCATTTGACATGCAAATCATTCTATGGAACCTTTTCGAATCGGGACTTCATTCGATATTTCAAAAGAATAAAATCTAAAATGAAAAGAATGAAATCTTTGTTTTATTCTATAGTTGGCGAGGAATATTTTCTTCGTTTCGCGACATTCAAATTTTAGCTTTTCAATCATTTATTTTATTTCTCACTTTTGAAATTTTCCCTTTATTTATTTATGTTTTTTTGCTGTTGTTGTTTTTATTCGACCCATTTTAGTTTTTATTAATGCAGTAGTTTTTAGATATTTTAGGATCTAAGTTTACGTGTCGCTAAATTTTTACTTCGTATGCTTTGGATATCGATCAAATCTTCTTTTTTTAAAAGTCCTCCGTTTGAGTTTTATTTCTTTCAGCATATGCATATAATTTATACATTTACTTTATGAACGGCGACAGTTTTTCTTATTCAATTAAAAAAAAAATGAACAATACAAAGAATTTATTGCAGTTTATTATTGATTGTAGTTTTATAACTTTTAAACTTATCAATTTACATATTTTATTTGTGAAAACAAATGATTAATTTTATTGTCAGCCACATTTTTGAAATATGCTGTATGGCATCAGTTAATACTGGGAGAGTTTAAAAAATGACTGTGTGTATATAGGGCTATATTGTGTATATAGTGCTCATGTGAGAAAACTGTTAATTTTAAACTTTAATTTTATTTTATTTTAACTATTAAATATATAAATAAAAATTATTTTAAGGAGCAAATTAACCTGCTTAATGTCATTATGTTTTAAGCCAAATTAAATCTAACAAGAGGATATAAATTATTTATAATGAAGTTTTAGAAACAGTAGTATTCTCTAACACTTTTATTTTAAAATACTGCTCTTCTTTTTATTCTGATTTGTGAAATGAAAATAAGAAATAAAAATTTTGTTCACTTTTGTTTTGAAATTAACTCAGCTACTTATTTTTGTATGAAAGATTAATAGCTTTCTATGAAGGATAGAATAAACATCCATTAATAATTTTTGGTTTAATAATTTTTGGTTTAAGATTGTTTGATTCCTGTCAAATATTAGATACTACTGCTGAAAATAGAAAGATATATTAACCGAAATCTTGGATAAATCGGAAGAATATACCAGATATTTTTTGGGGAAAATGATTAGATGTTTTTGTAGTATTGCTAGAAATATTTGATAAAAATATGTTCTGGTAATAGTTGCATTATTGCATAAATTCTATTATACTTTATTTCTGGGGTTTATTTGCTCATGTGCATTATAAATAATGATTTTTAGTTATATATGAGATATATATGTTATATATGAGATATATACAGTTTATAATATAAAAATTTGAATTTTTAAATAAAAAATTAAATTCAATAATTGTTTTTATTTCTTATGTTTTAATTTTAGTTCAAAATTATTAAATTCATTTCTTTTTTCTTTTTTTATTAAATATATGAATGTGCAACTTGAAAACTCTAATCTGTAGCTATTACAAAATGGTATAATTAAATACAAAAAGTATGTAAAATATTTAAAAATTGGTTAGTTAATTAAGCAAAACAATTCATTCGATTAAGTGCATAGAATAGTTAAGAGCTTTCCAAAAAATATTTGCACAAAGAACTCATGCATAAAAGTATGGCAGATCGATGGATTAGATTAACGCATTGCACAATAATAATAATTAGATACAGACTTCTGAAGCATAAGTTTATATTGCTGGGCTGAAAGTCAGTGATGTCTTGACTAGAGATCATTTTGAGCTCTCTCTGAGGAGGCCTGTCAACTCAAAATCCTGATCTAAATTAAATTAATTACACTATGGCATTGCAAGGAAGTAATTGAAAATGTAAATACTAAATAATAAAAAAGGTTTTTTGATTTACATATCAACAATATTAAACAGAAGTTTTTTAATGTTGATTATTATTTTAAGAGAAGTAATAATACGGGATAGGGAAGTATAAATAAATAAATAATTAAATTAAATTGAGATGTTTGTTAAAGTCTTTTCATATTAGCATTGTTCTGCGTCAAAATATGTTGCTAAGACTGTGTAGTGACAGATAATCTTAATTTTCAGCAGCCATTGGGAGGCTAAGAAGAAAATTCAAAGTTCATCGAGATTTTAGCAGCAGGCTTCGCTTGGTTTTTAAGTTTTCTTATAACTTTATTTTTGAAGTTATAAAATGCAATGCATGTCAGCTTTGCATTTTATAACTTCAAAATGAAATGCAATGCAACTCTACTTCAATAATATTTATGAGGACTTCATAGAAGTCATTTTAAAGGTAACTGGTTTAATTATGTGTTAAGCATGGGGAAACCAGGAAAATATCTAAGCAATTAATATGATGGCAGCAAAGCATGTTGGCAAAATCACTGTAAATTTACTACTGTGTAATTTTTCTTAAAGACGTAAATTGAAACTGTAACCTCTTTCTTCAAGACAACCATGATTAAGCACTAGTGGAAAATTTAACAAAGTAAGTTCTAGATTTAACCTTCACAATCAATTACGCAATTATCTTTTTCCTATGAGTTTCTCTCAGTTAATAACTGTTTTGCTTTTTAAGTAAAAGAAGTATTGATTTGAATTCTGTGAAGCTTGAGAAAATAATAAACAAATGTATTTTAAATAAAAAGAATTTCTACAGAAAAGTTGAATGAAAACTCACCTTTTTTTAAAGAAACTATTTGAAAATGCGAGAATTCAAAAGTCATTCAGTATTTCTGAAGTTCTATCGTTGCAAGTTCTTCTTTTTGGAAAATAAATACAGTAATAAAATAAAAATCTTTAAGCCTTTTAAAATTCAGTTATTCGCGAAAAAAAAAAAAAAGATTTTGCTTCAAAAAAAAAAAAAACTTAGAAAGTTTTTATTTAGTTAAAGGAAATTCATTAAAAAAAAGATTTTGGAAAAGAAAAGAAAAAAAAGCAAAGTTACGAAAGAAAGTTTTTGGATGAACTTTTTGAAACCGAACAGAAAAAAAATATAGAAGAATTTGAGAAATCTTGAGCAACAGTCTATTGTTACCGAAATAATTGTATAAAATTACTTGTAGGGTAAAGAAATAACCTTAAACCAAACGCAATTGCATATCATTATTTTGGTAACTTCCGAAAAATATTTTATTTTATGTTTACATTTTTTGAGCCTTAGATAAATGCATTTTCTTATTTAAAAAAACAATTTATAAAAGCGTTTATGATGAAAAAAATGAATGAAACAAAACCTGCTATAAACATTTAGATAATAAATTATACTTTGAATTGCAAAACTTTCAACGTTAACGTCACAAATAATACTCTTGTGTAAAATTAGAAAGATCGTAATTTGAAGCTCACTATAAAATATTCTTTTTTAATATATTTAAAATCTACCTTAGGGAAAAGTTTTCAAACATCTCATCTCACAACGTAATTTTAGAATCTCTGCAACAATATTGATATTGATATTGATTTCTTTATGAAAATTGATAGCTGAAAATGAGTTTATCTTATTTCCCTCTGCAGTGGAATATTTACATGAATCGAATCAGGATATACATATTTTTATTTATGGTTATTTTACGTTTAAAAAGTTAATGCTTATTACATAGTTTGAAATAAAATTGTATTAAAAGGTTTTCATAATAAAAAAATTATTAAGGTTAAAAATAAGGATAAATGAAGATATAATGTTTATAGTAACATATTTAATGCAGAATAAGAAAAAAGTTAATAAAAGGAAAATCGGTATTTATTTTACTAAAACAACTTTGCATATCAAGTAACTTTCGTAAGAAGTATCAAATTTTATTTTATTTTTTAAAGTAGTAAAACTTTAATATAGAAGAAAGAGTTGAAACATTTCTTTGAATTTGTACATACATTAATTGAACACGTTTATTTTTGAACATTGGTGGCCTGGCATTCCTCTAATATTTGCCACATACAAACTATCGAGGACTTCTAGAAGTAACTGTCCCATACTACCCTCATTTGTGTATTCTATGGAAGAAAACCCAAAAAACACCTACATTATATTCAATTTTAATTTAGGTATTAAGTACAATTTTTATAAAATGTTATGTAAGCAAAAAGTAAATTTGGTTGATATCATAATTTATGAAGTTTTATTTCAGTCCTGATACATTAACTTTAGGAATTTTCAACAGATTTTTGTTATAAAAAGCTTTTTAAGAAGCAAAAAAAAACCATGTTAATTAATGGAAAAAATCATGAAACGTAATAACAGTAAAACTTGAATGTATTTAAAAACAAATAATTATCACAATATATTTTCTCCATCTCTTTCAATAAATAACAATAATAGTGTAATAATTTCTAATTAATTATATCATTTAAATAATTTAATTTAATTTAATTTATAATTTGCTGGTATTAATAATTAATAATATAATAATTTCTTTAAAACTTTTTGAACGAAAGTTTCTTTTTCTTAGATCTTTAAACATATTCAATTTCATCATATTCATTAATTTTTAACTCAAACCTTTTATATTGTTAACTTTTCAGCGACGTAAATTATAAATTCAATAATTTTAATTTCAAAATGTATAATCTTTGTATAATTTTAATTAATAGAACATAATTATTTCAAATTGCTTCAGCCATACTCTTGATTCACATATTTGTATTCACTAGATCACAGTAAAATTATTGTAAAAATGTATAGTTTTATTTAAATATAACTTCTTTTAACTCTCTAGATTAAGGGGTCTACAAACTCGCGGGCCAAAAATCCGGCACACCAGTGTCATCAATTCGTCCCGCGACAGCGAATAGCTTATTGTTGCTATAATAAGTTGGATAAAAAACACAGAATGATAATAACTCGGTTTTATTGACTTGCTAGGTAAAGCATAATACGCAGAAGCATAAAAAAAAACTAACAACTTAAGCATAACAACTAACAAGTAATTGAAATGAATCCACTAACATTATAAACTAGTGAACATACCGCGGTTTACCCTCGGTAGTTATGTTGGGGTAAAAAGTATCGCCCATGTATGTATGTCGATGTTTGAAATGTATATATCCTGAATCAAACATATGATTTTTATCCTGAAAATCCCTCAGGAACGGAAAAGCTAAATTAACGCGAATGAAACCGCAGGGTTTCCACTTGTAAAAATACTAATGAGATTTATGTAATTGTGATTTTCACTGACAATAGTTTGTAGTTGTGGATAAATTTTACTTGTACCAGTTATTAAAAAGAGATTGTAGTAATTTAACCAGCTAATTTAGCAAGCGTATGCTCGCTCAGAGCGCGTATTCGGCGACTAGTCTAAGAAATTATAGATAATGGCAGAAAAATTAAAACGGTTTGGGGCCTTGGTACTTACTGGAGTAAACAGTATGGCCCCTAAAGGCTGGAAAGTTGAAAGACCCTGGTCTAGACCAATGGTTCCCAAACTTATTTATAATACTCATTGTAAATTTATTTGTAGAGAAAGCCAATTGAGAATAACACAGTTTTCCAGCTATCCCTGAAAATCTACTTTCTTTAAGCTAACAAACCGATATATATATATATATATATATAATAAACATTTGTGTTCTTTTATACATCTACCTATATTTTTAAAACATAGTAAATAAATATGCTGTGTGTTTAAATGAACCCTAATAACATTCACATTACAAATAGAAAGTTAAAATAGCCAAGGATAATATGAAAATAAATTATGAATATTATTTAATATAATCCTAATGAGTAAAGACGAACATGTTGTGTGCTATAAATGAATTAATCCTCGACTCTATTTTTGTAACATTATTGTTAACGACATTCATTCGCTATTTGCAGTCAGCTTCTTATGTTTTTTTGTTAACAAATTTGTAAAGGCCTAAACCCGTATTAACATCTGATGGCCGATTGACTAGCGCTCTGACGCTCGGTGCCTCAGATTTCAGTTCAAGTCCCTGACATTTGCCACAGATGTTTGTAAGGATTCGGAATCCACTTTAAACCGTAGGTCCCGGTCAAATATGACTCTAGGTTTTAGTGTAGAAACCTACCCAATAAAAGAAAAACATCCCCTGTCTAGAAATCTGCTAGTAGGCAGACAGTTAATATGAAGATATAGTAGTAGTAGTGGGTTAGTAGTACTATATAGTAGTAGTAGGTTAGTAGTACTATATAGTAATAGGTTAAAATAGTACTATATATAGTAATAGGTTAGTAGTACTATATAGTAGTAATAGGTTGGGGTAGTACTATATAGTAGTAGTAGAACTATATGCCAATAGATTAATATTAAAGTATGTATTATTTTAATAAAATTGAAAATATTAATTCCATAAATATTTAACATAAAATTAATATATCTACAATCAAAAGGAAATAATTAATATATTAAAAAACAAGTCATATTCTTTCACCATTCTAGAGTAGGTATCAAACAATAACCGGAATAGTTCATATAAATATGTCACTTTTTTGTACCTTCATACATGATCCTCAATTATAAGTGAATATCAAAATAGGTGTGATTTAACAAATGTGTTAATATCAACACATGTAAAAGCACTTTTTAAGACAATGCAAGTGTATTTCTTTAAAAGCACTTATTGAATTAAGTTAATTTAGTAGAGAGTTCGTTTAAAATAATGCACATTTTGCAACTTTCCCACGTTTTACAATCCTTTAATCCAAGTTAGTCCACATATTTCCCATCAATTCAGTATTAGTGACATAAAAGAATTTCTTTAATGCATTTTGACTAAAACAATTGCGAAATTAAATGTAAAATACTGGCACTTACATATCAAAACTAAATAAAATTATGAGTGAATAATCTGTGTCTAAAGAGCATAATTAATTTCTCGTGAAATGTTAATTTTTTTTTAAAAAAAAAAAGGACCTAAATAATATGCGACTAAGAATTTAAAAGAGATTTATGATCGGGACAAGATTTCCGATTTTGATACAGCTTTTTTTTTTTTTCAAAAGATTCAAAATTTAATATCCTTGAAAGAAATCCAAGCATCCAATGAAGCTTTACTACTCTTTACTCTAAATGTATTTTACGTTCTACAGATGTTAGAACAATGGAAAAAAAAGTATTTATTTTTTAATAATATTTTTATTTCAAATATTTATGTTCAACGAGAACTATCAAAAGCACATGCTCTATTCACATGTATATAACTCATGCCGCATTAGGTAATATATGAAGCAAACGAATACGAAAGAGATCATTATATTGCCCTGGATTTAGAAAGAGATAATAAATCGAAAATTTATTAGCTTTTTTTTTAAAAATAAAATTGAAAAACTTACAAGTATATTTTTAGAATTTTTTTTTAAAATGAATTTCGATTCATTTCAATTTTTGTTGTTTAAAATGTTATCTTTGGAACTTGTTTTCCGAAATACCAAAGTTTTTCAAGAAAGCAATAAAATTATAAAAAAATATTTATACTAATACACATTAAAAATAATTTTAAAATTCCTTATAATAGTAATGATAATGTTAATAATGTATCGTATATTAAAATATGATAAATATATTTTTAACTAGTTGCCAAAAAATTGTACAGATAATTGTAACTGAGGAATTATAAAAGCTAATAAAAATGTATGTAATTTGAAAGTATTACCATTTTTAGAAATTGTTAAAACTGTGATTCTTATTCTTTTCGGTGTATTTGCTTTTATGTGTGGTTTTTTAAAACATGAGAATCTTAGACTGCACAAAGTTATTAATGACAGTAATTTAACAAAACTTGCATTGAAACATTTTGAAAAATATTTAACTCCAAACTAAAAATTAGCCAAACATTGAAAATTCATGTTTATTAATTGCAATGGGTTACATGCAAAATGAATTTTGTGCCTTTAAATTTATAACCTTTAGAGACAAATTATTTTCGCTAATAAATATTTATTTGGTATATGGCCAAGAATCATTTAATTAAAAGTTAATTTTATTTAATTAAAAGTTAATTTTAAACTTTATAATATATAATATTATTGTTATAATACATTGTTATAATACATTATACGGTATTGTAATATCAATGTTTTGTAACAATTTATTTTAATAACAATATCATTTAAATGATTGTAATAAAGGAAATGTGTGTATTTTTTGTTATGTATACTTTGTAAAATCAAATATTCTGCGACAGACTCTGTGTTAAAAAAAGGAATTCGGAAAAGTACGGATTAGATTAAAAAAATTTAAATAGACAAGACAAAAATGAGATAATATGATGATTAATGAACTATTATAAATATTTTATTTCCAAATATAATGTAATAATTTAGTAATAAATAAGATTAGATTCATAATAAATAAATAAGAAGTATTTTTTATTTCTTTAAACTTAATAAGATTTAAAACTTAATATTTTAAATATCTAAATCTATTTTTGCCATTAGTTTTTCTTCTATTAACATGTTTCAAAATTTATTAAACTGTGTTTACTTGTAACTCTGTAAATGCTGAGTCATATTAACTAGTTTATTAATAATAACTTTTAAGATTTTCTTTTCAAAATTTGATATATTATTAATTGTTTTCTTTACATTAAAAAATACTGGAGTTTGATTTGGCAATAGTCAATTAAAAAAAAAAATCTATTTATTCATAAATATGTTTGACTAAAAATTAAGGAACTGGTACAAAAAGCTAACAATTTTTAACATTCAGAGAATAGTTAATAATCATTGTGAAATTCTTTCATTATTAAAGATTGTGTTTAACAAAAAGTTTCACATAGTGTTTTCTGTTAATTCTTTAAAAAAAATTATTTTTATCTGCAAGAAATATGCCCCACTTTAGTTTGAATTCATTCCGTTAAGTAACATGCCCCGTATTTTGAGAACTGTTACTTTAAATGCTTAATAAGAGAATATTCAAAAGAATTTCATTTTTAAAATAGAATTGCCTGCAAAGATGAGAATAAGCATCAGAGCATATGAGAATAAACGCAGATGGAAGGAAATGCAACTGAAGACAACTTACATAATACGTGAAAAGGGTCCTTTTTCAATTAAGTTTAGAAACTTATTATAAACAGTTTATGAAGCTTATTATAAACATTTAAACAGTTTACATCTATTTAGACTAATTGAAACAATTATAGATTCTAAATATATAACGTTATTTTTGTTCTCATATGTGACTTAAAAGATTAATTCAGTAATTATTTATTTAATTATATTGTGTATAGAGTTAAATTTATATGATAAGTTATTCATTACAAGTTATTTACAAATTATATTTTATTATTTCAAGTATATATAAATATTAAAAATAAAATGAATATAAATATAAATGTACTTATGAGCAGAAAGTTTCAAAAATGTTCAGAAGTCAATGTAAAGCATGTTTAATAATTTTTAAATTTTAAATATTGACTATTTTGCTGGTATAATGAGCGATCACGAAATTTATATACGTTTTCATAATTTATAATAGTTTTCAAAAAATCATTTAAATAATTGATTTTAAGTGATTTTTTGAAAACTACTTCCATTTTTTTAAAAATATGTAATTTCATGCTTGCAAAAAGTAACTGACATGACGTTTTCAGCATTATGTTACAGTCAGTATTTCAAATGAATCGTTTCAAAATTAATTATTTTTATTTTATATAAAGATCTTCTTAGATTATATTGTACAGTAAACTAACTTTTACCATTTCTAAATATTTTAATTAATTTAATCTCAAGTAATATAAATTGAAATATTTTTTTTTTTGATATCTTTACAAATTGAAATACAGCGAATCCAAAAAATGCATGTTTTCATTTCATAACCACTATAAAAAGAATTTTTCAGATATTATAAAATTAAGAGTTAAAATATTTATTGTATAATTAAAAGAAAAATGTTATTATAAAATTCAATATTCAATGCATTCTTACTTTATTATGCATTAAAGTTATTAATATTTATTTGCTAGAGAACACTGAATAAACTATTTGTAACTTTTTGTAATTTAAAATTTTGTTATTTAACTTAAAAAAAATTAATGTATTCAGGCATATTATATAATTTATAATATAATTCTACGGATAGAAATTAAATATTCTTAAGAAATGTAATTTTTTTTCGTTAGATAGAATAATATTACAAAAGTAATATTTTTAATGATTTATTTCTTGTGAAAAGCCACGTGTATAAAAAACTGATAAATAACATTCCCTGGGTATATATTCTGCTTATATTACAAAAATTGAAATATATTAAAAGTATTTTTATAACATGCATTAGGTCTTTTTTTGGTTTTTATAAAATTATATTATCTATTGTTAATTATATATAAAGAAATGAAATATATTTTGAATTAGTGAATTTATGTGGAATTCAAGAAAACAACTCTGAATATGTGTAATTCTTTCATAAGTCATTTATTATTAATCAATATGAATAATTGAATATTTTAGCTACTATTGAAATTTACTATTTATAAAAATAATTATAGTTTGTAGATTCAATTGTAATAAAATTTAGTAATTTACTTCATATAATGTATCTTTAAAATTATCATCAGCATTGTCATAGATAAACTGATCATGTATAATTTAACAATGGAAGATATTTATTTAAATTTTAAATATATATATATATAAACAAGTAATATAAAATAAAAATTTTAAAGTCAAATCTATTTTTTTCACTATATTGCAGAAAGTCCTTTATAAATAATTTTCATTCATTTTTTAAAATTTATCTGGCGCCATCTATTGGTAGATATATGCAACTTAAATCTGAAAAAAGCTAAAAATTAATTAATTAAATTTAATTACTGAATTAATATTTGAAGAAACTGTATTAACATAAAGTGTCATCCACTACAAGTTCAAAAAAACGTATTTGAACTTGAGATGATGAATAAAAAAGTATTTTATGAACGATTTAAAATTTGAACAAGATATATATAGGGAGAGTGAATATAAGGAATTGAAAAGGGATAATTTTTTTTTTTTTCCAATGGTTAAAGACTGCATCATATATAAATTTTTTAAAATATGAAAATGACAGACTTTTAATTCAAAAAAGGCATCTATTTTTTTATTGTGGCGATAAATTGGATTTTGTTAGAAAACTAAATTTCTGCAGGCCAACAAGGAAAACCGGATTTTGTAACTTTATTTCAATAAATATCAAAATCTGATTTTATTTTTGTCGCAATGCTCAAGAAATGGAAAGTATAGTGAAAGGAAATCCTTTTTTTTTTTTTTAAAGACTTTGAATCAAAAATTCTACGAGATTTCCGCGCAAGATCCTAAAGGCCGAGCACGACTGGAAGCTTGATGGATGGATCCAGATTTTTCGAAGACTTTGGGAAGATTTCTGTAAAAGCCTTGTAGATGCCTTTCTTTGACTATTTATTTCGGTTCAATGGCCTTCCTAGAACCCATGGGACATATGAAAAGTGCATGAATCCGTTGCATTCGAAGCAAGAATAACTGATGTGAAAAGTAATTTTGTCATGTTTTATAGCCATTTTCTGTCTTTTATCTGCATTTGGAAAGAACTTTTTGATTTTAAACACACGGAAATATGTTTGAAAGATAAAGAGGAATTGCAACGTGAGATGTAAAGAAATGCTTGAATGTATATTCTAAAAAAACAATTTGGGATCATATTTCAACCATTTAGAATCCTTACTCGCCTTTTTTGACGTTAGCAAATCGATTCTATTTTCAAACTAGTCATTTGCTAAAAAAAATCTCATTCAAAAAAATTAAAATCTTTTTTTTTTTTTAAACTAAACACCTTCAAATTAAAAAATTACGATTGCACTTTTTACCAAATAATATCAGAGGAATCTCTTGAAGGAATCTGTCTTGAGGAATCTTGTGAAGATATCTTTCGGTTTTTAGTATTATAACCATTTGCATGATTTTATTTTAAAGTGGTTTATCTCTAAGTGGTTCAGTGAGAACTTGGGAAATTGTTGGAATGCACTGACTAATCCAACATGGACGCGAAGTCTCCAAATATGTAAACTCTTTTTATTTCATTTATGCATTATGCATTCCATCATATTGTCTCTTGTATGATGTAAAATTAAATTTTGTCTTTCCAATATGTATATTGTTATGTATGTCCTACCATCTTATAAATTATTTTAAGTATATTAAGTGCATATTTTACATTAAATTCGTAAATCCCCTTTACCATTATGTTGTTTATTAAATATAAATTTTAATATTAAAAAATTCATTAAATAAATAATAAAAATGTTTATACATAAATACAACATCACAAAAAGAATTTGCTACATCAAATTGGCCAAAGTACAAGATTTGAAACTGATGTGTTTATTATGAACACAAAAAAATGAAAATAATTACAAGATGAAAAAATTTTCATAATTTTGAAATATCAAACATCATTTATTGTAAAATAAACTGCATGTTTTTGAGATAAAATTTTTTTTTATCTCAATAAATATAAAGATAAAATAATGAGGATAATTAAAATAGTTTTAAACTACAGTAGAAGACAAAGTTAATTATGCTCCTTTTTCTAATTAATCAGTTTTAAGATTGAATTAATAAATAAAACGCTTAGAAAGCTAACAAGTAAGAATCGAACTTTTGAAACATGTATGCTAAGCTCATCAGGGAAATAAAGAAATTAAATTAGAGGGAGAAGGAACATTGGTCTTGATCATCTGTTAAATCAAATATTTGCTTTGTTGACATTTAATTACTAAGACATTGAGACAGCATTTCCTGAAAGCCTACAACGAATTCTGAAGAAACCTTAATTAAAGAATTCCGTAGGACAAACAAAAAATGAAAGCAACCTTTAGAGAAAGAACTTGATTGCATTCGATTTTTGTTGGTATAAATTGGAAGAATCGAAAGAAAATACACCATTTCTTGCGTTAATTTTTCATAGTAAGACCAGGAGTCTCAAGTTACTTTTTCTTAAATGAAAACATATTTTTAGGAAACACGTTTATATATATATATAAAATGAGTTAATCATTAAAAGATAATTTTGTTAATCTTTAAAATAAAATTAATGAAAACTAAAATAAGTTAATTTATTGGTTTACTAACATCTGAATACTTATTCAGTTATTTTACATTGAAACTACTGAACACAATCAAACACAATAAATTTTGAGAGTAGTAATTTGAAATAATTTTTAAAATGATCTTCCATAATGTTGTGCATTATTTTCATTATTAAAATCGGTTAAAGTATAAAAGTTCATATAAATTTTAAAAAATGTAAATTTTTAATAAACTATTTATTACATTTGCTTAAGAAGAGATGTATGAAATTATGAAAGATATATATTTATTTTCCTTAAACGAAGGAAAAATGCTGCGTTAGTAATTACTCGTTCAAAATAGATTAAACCGATATGAAATTTGAGCTAAAGAAATTCTAAATAAACATGTGGTGCTAAACAAACATAAACAAAATAGTGGCGTTGCAATTAGAATACATCCTCTATGAATAGAAAAAAATATGTATATGTGAGTGTAAAATTTTAGGTTCGCTACGATAAGAAACCTGGAATAGCCAAGCCTTTACAAGTCTCCAATGTATCATTTACCTGGGGAACGAAGGTGGAAGGTGGAACGAAGGTGGGGGAACGAAGGTGCAGTTTAAACCAAAAAAATAAAAGAATAATTCGACTACTGATTGTCTCGAAAGGTAAACATTCGGTTTAAAGGTGGAAACGGAGCAATCCATTACCTTTTAGGGGTGTTAATCAGATATGAAACGATTTTGAAAGACAAAATTCACTAGTTATTGAGGAATATTTTTTATGTTTCGTTCAGTGTTATGTAAATAAAAATTTTAATTATTAAAAATTATAATTATTTTTTTTTTTTTAATTAAAACCCACCGGGGAAAAAATATTTCTCTCTCTTACGAAGCTGCGTTTAAATTTCGATTTTTGGCTACTTGCCAATTTTCCACACAATTGTTGATGGAGCTCTAGTAACTAATCGTTCAAAAAGAATTCAACTGATATCGCATTTGAATTATGTAGTTAAATAAAAAAATTGAATAAAACTGCATTATGCAGTATAGTGGCACTACAATCGAATTGTTTCCTTTGCGAGTATAATAAAAATACATATATTAGTATGGGAATATAGGTTGCGCTATGACTGACAAAAATGAAATATGGAATAGTCAATTCCGTGCAGTGACTTCATTTACCAGAAAAAATCAGGACATTATTTGGGGGATGGACATTGGAAAATTTCAGACATGTATTTCTTCAATTTCATAAATGTGCTAATTTTTAAAAATATCACTACACTGTATCATTTTCATTAAAATTAATATATTGCGTTTTGAGGTATTGCTAGTTTGGGATTTTTTCTATGTTGTTTAGCAAACTACTTTCACAAATATAACATAAATTAATTCAAAATTCATATCAATAGAATTAAAAGAAGTGCTTCATAAATCAAATTGAGAAGGATGACGAAAATGAAAGAAATTAAATATATTGTGATTATTAAGTTCCCTCATCTAACACAATAGATATCTATAAACAAGTTTCTTTTAAGCAAGACTTTCAAATTACAATGTTTTTAATATTTATCATTCTAACATTTAAAAAAAAATTAAAAATCATATCAAAAATTTAGAACCGCAATAAATCACAAAAAGTAATGAGCGAAGAGAAAAACACGTAGAAAATTTACCATCTTTCCTCCAACAAGGTACTTCATTGTTAGAATAGTACTTACAAAATATAATGCTTGGTATAAAGTGGTTATATCTTATATAACCAGTAAACAAATTACTTTCATTAATGATAAATATATTTGACTAATTAGTTAGTATTAAAATCATTGTCACTATACAATATTAAACAAATTGATAAAAAGTATCAAAAATGTTGCGAAATATAAACTCTCATAGAAAATATTAAGATCCGAAAGAATTTACGATGGCTTGCAATCTCAAAACTGTACAGAAAGTCATCTGTGCTCATACTTCATATTCTAGGCATTCATATCAACTAGTAATTAATTCAAATTTCTTGACATCATTAATTTTGTGTATCCACAAAACGTAGCATTTCATGTATTTTCATATGCTTTGTGTTAAACTAGAGAAGTTAAACGATTGGCAGAAAAAACTCAACTTTATATATGATTTGTTTCGTAATGGAAAAGAAAATGCAAGGACAAGAGATGCATCAGTGCAATTTATTAAACAAATAGCACTAGTACAAAAAGGTGAAATAATTAAAAATGCACCCTTCTCATGTTGAGAAATAGGAAGAAATTCTTATTTGTGTAGCTGCCGCTGCTGACAACAACTGCTGTTACAAGCTAAGGATTGCAATACCGGTATACCAGGATACCGAATGGTATTTTGAACCATTTGTACAATTTTGTAATACCGGTAATCACAATCTTAAATACTGGTTTTTGGTATTTACTAAATTAGAAATTCCTATGTGGGAAATTCTTATTCTTATCTGTGAATTATTATTCAGAATTCTTATCTGTGAAAACAAGGTTGTAGTTATGAAAAAGTGTAAATTTTCGATATTTTTAAATTGGCGAGTCTGTTATTCATATTGTATTTGCATATCATATTTTAGAGTACCAAATATTCTTCACATTTATTATATATATATATATACATATATATATATACATATATATATACATATATATATATATCTAATATATAAAATTCTCGTGTCACAGTGTTTGTTTGCGAAACTCCTCCGAAACGGCTTGATGATTCTTATGAAAATTTTTTTGCATATTTGGTAGGTCTGCGAATCGGTCGTAATCTATTTTTAAACCCCTAAGTGATAAGCGTGGTGGCCCACCCCTAAATATATTTTTTAAAATTTCTTTTGTCAAACCAATGTAGTGGCAACAATGTAGTGTTAATGTTTAGTTAAGCAAAATTGGCAACTTTATTGTTCTAAGAAAATAAAAGATGGCTGAAATTCCCGTGTCCCGATGTTTGTTCGCGATGAACTCCGAAACTAACCATCCGATTTTAACTTTTTTTTTTTTTTTAAATGTGTGTTTTGTTCCAACTTGAGACCTAGGATAGTTTATTCAGATTTTTCGTATTTAATTGCAAAATCGTTTAAAATATACCATTGAGGAAGGCGCCAATCTTGCAACCCTGAATTTTCGCCAATTTCTTTAATGTTGCAATACGAATTAGAGGAATTCGTAGCTTCATTTTCGAACAATATAATGACTATTTTTATTGCTATTTCGATAATTAATTGCAAATTCTTTATTTACTAATTTGTCGTTGGAGTAAAGTTTGTTTCCTTACACCAGACGAAAGATATGCCACAATAAAGGTTGGCGCGTGTCTCGATGCCTGTACTACACGCGAAAGCTTATAGATTATATGTTCACCGAATATTATTGTTTTTACTTTAAATTTTGTGAAAATTATATTGTATAGGAAATTTATATTATTTCTATGGACATAAATCAAATGTATGTAAGTATTACCTGATTTTGTCATCATTTTTTATTTTTCCCTAGGGGGTTGATTGATTGGGAATAAATATATTGAATGAAAGAGTTGTGAGTCCAAAACATTGAAACTTTTCCTATGCTTGGAGTTTCGTCAAGCATGTGTTGTATTTTGATTAAGTATCTAAAATGAAATGTGATCTTACAAGATAATATAATATAGACAATATAATTTTAGTAGAAAGATGATGAAATTCCTTTCGATGATTTTGAAAAGTGGGAAAATGAAGTAAACTCTGCAGAATTCTTGTTTGACGCCTAATAATGATAACATTAAAATTTTATAAAAGTAAAGTGTTATAATAGTTGCAAGTTGATCAAGGACATTTTATTTTAAAAAGCTTTTGTTATTTGAAAAACAAAGAATTTGAGTTACAAATTTGAGTGGATTTGAATATTGTCGAAGAAAATTGATAAATGGTACTTTTAAGTTGGAAGAGCAGTACTTTTACACAATA
>BPLR01000192.1:0-17775 GCA_021605095.1 Caerostris extrusa
AAATAAATTTTAATTTGAAGCGACACAATCTAGCTAAGCCTTTTTTATTAATATTTAGTGTATGATTTACTGTACCCTGGCGGAAAAGCTTCCGGCAAATATGAGTCTTCAGCTAAAAAACTAAATTAATTAAAAGCCAGTTTATTTTATGAATAATATATTTACATAAGCTTGAAGTAATTAAATTTTCTATTCATACTTTAGATGGCCTAATGCATCTCTTTTATACTTACCTGTATATTTAAATTAGAAGAAAAAAAAAAAGTGACCAATAATTTAAAAAAAAAGCGCAAAATAAAAAAAGTAAAAGGTGACTTTCGAGAAAATAATTAAGCACTATTTAAGAATGTCTGTTAATTAAAACTTTTAGCGTAAACAAAGAAATATTTTAATTTATCACAAGCAGTGTTTATTTTTACCAGTCATTTTTTGAAGGGATAATGACTCAGAAAAGTTTTTTACGTTCTTGTACTTCAGCAGCGTAAATAAACATTCTTTTTTTTTTTATATTATTATTATCACGAAAGTATTATTCTGTTTTAAACATAAAAAGAATAAATCTTATTATCAGCGATGTAAACTCAGAAAATGAAGTTAAATTCTTTTTATTTCTCTTTAAAAAATGTTTTTCATAGTGTGTTTAACTTTAGTTTAAATGTAGCGCGGTTAAAGTTAATCATAATTATAAAAACATTATTGTTTTTGAGGGTGATCAAGTATTTATCTTAAAAGATGAGAAATTAATCTTATTAAGGCTTTTCTTTACATGCAAAAATATTGCTTAAAATGTTTACATATGTACATGAAAAAGAAGTTTATATTTAATTATTTATAATTATTATGTATTCAAAAATACAGTTAATTTAGTTAATTCAAAATCTTAAATAATTTAAGTTTGTAAAATTAGAATTTGGAATTTCAATTCCATTTATTAAACTGGTAATAGATTTTTTTTTATAATCAAAATTGCATTAATATCCAGTATTCAAACATTATTGATTTTGTTTGTACAAAAATAATTTTTTCAATACATTATTCTTTACATCAACGTCTTTTTCATCATCAGTCATTTTTACATCATCATCCTTTTCATCATCAATATGTCATTTTTACATCATCATCAATGCATTACGTTTTACATCATTCGTCCTTTTCATCATCAATACATCGTTTACATTATCGTCTTTTTTCATCATCAATACATCGTTTTACATTATCGTCTTTTCATCATCAATACATCATTCTTCACATCATCGTTCTTTTCATTATCAATCAATTTCAACTTCATTTATCATTTTTAATTATAATTTCTTGCTATTCCTTTTAATCCTGCAAATTTTACAGTTATCTTAATTTTTAAACATTTCCTTGCTAATATTAATGTTTACATAAATTCTTAAGTTTCCTGGGGTTATCATAATATAAATAAAAATCTTACAAACTTAATAAAAGATAACTCAACATCTTGAGGTTATTCAAACAAATATATTGCCCTAAATATTTTTAAAGCAAAACAACTCAAAGGTACCTTTTTCTAAGTTCATGATGAATTCTAAATATTTCAAAACATTCTTACAGCCTAAAGGTATGTTGAATTAAATATTTTCCTTAAATAACTTTTCAAATATATTTTAATTTAAAGAAGCAACCGTCTAGCTAAGCCTTTTATTAATATTCGTCGCATGATTCTTAACAAATAAATATAAATCTTCATAAAATAAATTAATTAAAAGCCAGTTTATTTTTTATGAATATTATTTATGCAAGCAAGTAATTAAATTTTCTATTCATACTTTAGATGGCCTAATGCATCTCTTTTTATATTTACCTTATATTTAAATCGGAGAGAGAGAAAAAAAGTGACCAATAATTTGAAGAAGCGCAAAATAAAAAAAAAAGTAAGAAGTGACTTTCGAGAAAATAATTAAGCACTATTTAAGAATGTCTGTTAATTAAAACTTTAGCGTAAACAAAGAAATATTTTAATTTATCACTGGCGTTGTTTTATTTTTAGTCATTTTTAGAGATAATGACTCAGAAAAGTTTTTACCGTTCTTATACTTCAGTGGTGTAAATAATTTTTTTAATCTCGAAAGTATTATTCTGTTTTAAACATAAAAAAATAAATCTCATTATCTGCGATGTAAAGTCAGAAAATGAAGTTAAATTCTTTTTTGTTTCGTTTTAAGAAATGTGTTTTTTTTCATGGTTTGTTTAACTTTAACTTAAATGTAGCGCGGTTAAAGTTAATAATAATTATAAAAACATTCAATTATTGTTTTGAAATTTGATCGGAATATTTATCGTAAAAAACATTAATTTTCATCTTATTAGAGTTTCCTTGCCTACAAAAAAATTATTATTTAAAATGTTTATTTATGTATTTGCTTTAAATTTATATTTAACTATTTAGAATGATTATGTATTCAAAAGTTACAGTAAATTTAATTAATTCAAAATCTTGAACAATTAAAATTTTGTAAATTCCTATAAAATTTCCATTCCACTTATTAAACTGGTAATAGGATTTTTTTTTATAATCAAAATTGAATTAATATCAGTATACAAACATTATTGATTATGTCTGTGCAAAAAATAATTTATTACAATACATCTTCCTTTACTTCATCGTTTTTGACATTATCAATCAATTTCAATTTCATTATGATTTTAATTATAATTTCTTGCTATTACTTTTAATCCTGCAAATTTTACAGTTATTTAAATTTTTAAAAATTCCCTTGCTCAATTAATGTTTTACATAAAATCTTAAATTTCCTGGTGTTATCATAATATAAATAAATATTTCACAAACGTAATAAAAAGCAACTCAACATCTTAAAGTTATAAAACAAATATATTGCTCTAAATATTTCAAAAGCAAAACAACTCAAAAGTACCTTTCTAAGTTCATGATGAATTCTAAATATTTCGAAACATTGCAGCCAACGTTATGTTGAATTAAAAATTTTCCCTAAATAACTTTCAAATAAATTTTAATTTTAAAGGAGCGACCGTCTAGCTAAGCCTTTTATTAATATTCCTCGTATGATTCTAACAAATAAATATAAATCTTCATAAAATAAATTAATTAAAAGCCAGTTTATTTTTATGAATATTATTTTCGCAAGCAAGTAATTAAATTTTCTATTCATACTTTAGATGGCCTAATGCATCTCTTTTATATTTACCTTTATATTTTAATTGGAGAGAAAAAAAAAGTGGCCAATAATTTGAAAAAGCGCAAAATAAAAAAAGTAATAAGTGACTTTCGAGAAAAATAATTAAGCACTATTTAAGAATGTCTGTTAATTAAAACTTTAGCGTAAACAAAGAAATATTTTAATTTATCACAAGCGGTGTTTATTTTTAGTCATTTTTAGAGGATAATGACTCAAAGTTTTTACCGTTCTTGTACTTCAGCAGCGTAAATAAACATTCTTTTTTTTTATATTATTATTATCACGAAAGTATTATTCTGTTTTAAACATAAAAGATTAAATCTCATTATCAGCGATGTAAACTCAGAAAATGAAGTTAAATTCTTTTTTGTTTCTCTTTAAGAAATGTTATTTTTTTCATGGTGTGTTTAATTTAAGTGTAGCACGGTTAAAGTTAATAATAATTGTAAAAACATTAAATTTTTGTTTTCAAATTTGATCGGAAGTATTTATCTTAAAAGATACGAGAAATTAATCATATTTGGGTTTCTTGACAAACAAAAAAATTTTTATTTAAAATGTTTATTTATGTATATGAAAGATTTGCTTTTAAATTTATATTTAATTATTTAGAATTATTGTGTATTCAAAAAAAATACTATTAATTTAATTAATTCTTGAATTCTGAAATCTTGAATAATTAAAATTTTGTAAACCCTGTAGAATATCCTCCATTTATTAGATTGGCAATTTGATTGGCGTTAGATTTTTATAGTTCAAAATGGAATTAATTTCAGTGGATTGACATTAATTACATTATTGATTATGTCTGTAAAAAAATAATTTATTACAATACATCATTCTTTACATCATCGTCCTTTTCATACATCATAATAATTTTAATACGCAATACGTATTCTTTTCATCATACATCATTCTTTTCATCATCAATACATCATTAGATAACATTAAATATAATTAATTTTTTACAAATTTCTTAACCTTTAAATTACTTAGTTATGGTAAATTATTATATAATAAAATATTTGTGAATAAAATTAACTGTTATTAATTACAAATTGACTATTTTATTTATTTGGTAAATTGATTTTAAAATAAACAACTAGCATTTCTATGATTTCAAAAAAAATTATTCCAATTTATATTTTATTTTCTAACAATTTACTATTAAAAAATTTTATTATTTTAAATTATTTCAAATATCAAGTATGGTTTATATAATATTTTTGCATTCTTATTTCCTCACATAAAAAAAACTTACAGAAACAATATTCCAAACAGATGTTAAAAAACATGAAACCCCTTTTAATTATCTCCAAAAAATAAATTTAATACATGCAGAAATTTTCTTCGCCATATTCTATTTCAACAGAATATTCGCCGTTTTTATTTCAACTCTTACATTTTACCAGAAAAATTATATTTTTAGAGAGAGTAGTGTAAAACGATTTTTATTAGTTTTTTAAAAAACTGTGTAGTGTGCATGTTCGCCAACCAGATTGTAACTGGGTGTGGTTGGTTGTGGCACAAGTTGGTGAACTCAAAGCTTTATTTACTCACGCATGAACACCACACACATACAATATTTGATACATTTAAAGACATATAATTGTAGATTCGTGGAAGGATTCCACTTCTAAACAGAAAACACGATACTCGGCTACGCGCAGGGCACGTGAAATCTATGATGTTTGTAAATAAAAATTCAATTGTTCCCATAAACTTGAAAGTGCTCCTCTTCTTGAAGCCGTTTTGGGTCTAGCCTGGACCGAGACATTACAATAATAAACAAATATCAAAGATATAAAAAGTAGTACAATTAATTGAGATTGGTAAATATAAAACAATTATTTATTGCTTCAAAATAAAAATATTCCATGCTGGATTTTTTTTTATTCCTCCATCTCAATAAAATATGTCTGAAAGAAATTTCAGTGAAAATATTTTGAAATAATAGATTGTTAAATCATGTTGAATAAATTACATGAACAACTAGTCTTAAAGAAATTTTTTTGAATGCATATTGTTAATCATGCCCATAAAAATCTTTCAAATAATACTGATAAGACGAATTAAAATCCCAAACCAAAATCGATATATTTATATATTTCGTAAAAAGTAAATACATAAATGATAACAAACAAATAATATGGCTTAAAAAATACATGATTATTGTTTGCAAATAATATTAATTAAACAAATTAAAAATCGCATTTACAAACCAAAATCGATATATTTATATATTTTGCAAAAAATAAATACATAAATAATAACAAACAAATAGTATGCACTAAACAAAATCAAAAAAACATGATTATTGTTTGCTTCGAAATAAAATTAATCCATGCAGAAATTTGTGACACTTTTCCATCTCAATAAAAAAAAAAAAGTTCTCGAAGCAATTTTTTGCTCGAAAAGAACATAATAAAAGGAAATGGAACACAGAAATGGAAACATATTTTGAGGCGGGAGACTTAAATTCATGATTGCGTGTAAAAAAATATTCTTTGGCAAGTATTTATGCTTCTCAAACCCGGTGACCGAAGAAAATGGCGCCAAAGGCGTCAGCTGAAAAGTTTAGAAAAAAAAGCACGGAAAATACTCTTTTGGACACCTTCGAAAAAGTTCGAATTCGTTCTTTTTTTTTTGCGGGAGGTGGGGTTAGGGGGTGGGGAAGAGGTCGTTTTCTTTTTTAACTGTTCGGTTATGGATTTGGTAAATCTATTTTATGTGTTTCGATGTCAGCTTAAAGAGTTCTAAAAAAGAAACAGTGCTTATATTCGGGAAGGATGTAATATTCTTAGAGGAAGATATTTAAATTTTTGAAAGGATTCTCACATTTAAATCCCTGTAAGTTTTGTGATATGGTAAATAAGCTATATGAAGATAATTCTGCGAAAGTATTCAAAAAGACGAGATTTAAAAATTTATAAATACATGACTAATTTTTTTCAGTGTTTAGCTTTTATCGGTTTTAGTGTTTAAGGAAAAATAAGCCAAAAGTGGGTATAATTTTGTAAATTACAATGCGTTTCAAATAATTAATCTCTAATTTCCCATTTCTAAAATTTTTGAAATAATAGATATACTTAATAAAATAATAATAATAATATATTTCAGAAACATTTGATTACTTGACTTGAGATTCATAAAAATTGTTAAGCTGTTCTAGATATATCTTTAAAGATCACATTATTTTTAACGAAATGATGGATAATTAACGATAAGCCTTCGAAAGAGATTTAGTTTGGTTTCTCGCTCTACTGTTATTTTTCGCACACTTTGGGCCAATTAGACCAATACCTACTACTTAACGTGGATTCCGAACCACTCACAAACATCCATGTCACCGCCAGAATTCGAACCTGGAGCACCAAAGACCAGAGCGCTAGCCTATTGGCCATTAGGCCGCATTTTGTAAGAGACAATCTGTTATCATCAATTTCAACCTGATATTTTCAAATCCAGCTTAGAATTTGCAGAAACTATTTATCTGATTTTTTTTTAGCTCAAAATAATTTTCTATTATAAAAAAATTTGCAATGCATTTGTGTGAACTTATTTGAGTCCGAGTTATGAGGGTATAAGATTAATATTATTTTAACAGAGTATAAGATTAATATTATTAAGTTTTTTTTACTTAAAGTGCTCTATAATAATAATTTATACACAATAAGAAAAGAAAATACATTTTCATGTTTAAAATGAAAATAATGTAGAAAGAAAGAAAGAACTACTTTAACAGAAGAAAAAAAATACTTTTAAGAGAAGTATTCACAGTAAAATTATTCAAAATATAAAATTTTGCAAATTGTCCTCTTTTTATTATTATTTTTCTTTTTTAAACTTTTATTTTAAGAACTTGCAAGATATCAAAAGTAGAAACTAACAACCTTTTCCAATTAAATTCAGGTGAAATTCAAATTCATTATCTCATGAAACAAAGTTTATAAAAATGATATTAAGAAAGTTAGTTGTTGTTTAAAAATAAATAATATTTATTCATAGCATCAATAAATAAATTAAAAAATCATCAAATCATATGTGAAATAGTTAAGTTATTTTATTTTGTGTTTATTAAATATTTAATGTTTTAATATTTAACAAACACAAACAGTTTATGAAAGTAATATTAAAACAGTTACTGTTTGAAAATAAATGATATTTATTCTCAGCATAAATAAATAAAAATCAGCAAATCATATGTGAAACAGTTAAGTTATTTTATTTTGTGTTTATTGAATATTTAATATTTTAAATTGTTGCATAATTATTTTAAATAATTTCATAATAGTTCACTTACAAATTCTACAGAAATAAAATTTATAAAGCTTTAATTTCAATTAATAGATTTCAATAATTATCTTGCAAAGTTTACAAATATTCTAATATAAAATGTGAACTGATGTAATTAATTACATTACAAAAACATCTTAAAGAATATCTTCAAGATTAGTAAAAAATTTGGGTAGTTTTACAAAACAATGGAGAAAAAACATAGCATGGCGAAACTTCCTGGAAATATCCCTTCGCAAGATTAGATGATCCCAAATCCGCAATTGTTTTCTGAAGTAATTTTTACAAGTGCCTTACTCCTTTTATGGTAGATTGGATAAGTAGTTCTTAACGCATCTGTGGTAGTAAAGACTAGTACTTCCAGTGCTTGTAAAAAGTATTAGTAATATTAGATTTCAAGTTGATTATCGCCAATTCTGTTTTGTACAAGAAGGAAAATTTTATTCCTGTAATTCTATTATACGAAGTAACATTTAAATACTATGATTATGAAAAACAGCATTACAATATTTTTTTCTTTTTCAGAAAATTCGCTCCACATTACAGACGTGTAATGTGATATCTTTATTAATGCTATACATCTTTTCAATGTTTTAAAAGCGTCTCCAGAAATAATATTTGAAAAATAATATCTTCCGGAATAGTTTTCATGCTTTATAACTCTTTTCGTATAGCATTTGATAAATTTTTACAAATTCGAATCCATCCAAGCAATCCACCAGGCTATGGAGAAAACAATCTTCCCATAAACCTGCCATCTCCACCACCCTCCCTGTGAACCTGACCACCTATCTCCACCACCCTCCCCATAAACCCCTCAATCCCTCATCATCCACTTCCAATCTCCCTTCACCAAACCCCACAATCTCCACCAAATCTACTCATATTTTAAATCAATCATTGCAGTGCATTCCATCAAAGGAATCGAATCTGTGTTTTTTTTTTTTGCACGTATGTAAGCATGCATAACCATTTATGGGTATATCTCTATATCGCGTATTTTATTTATATACGTTAATGAATAATCCACCGATAGACGATGATAGCTAGATTATTAATGTGAGACGCTTACACAAATTGTCAGGCCCGCTATCTTGTTTCTTCTTTGTTGAAAACAGTAATTGCAATGAACGTCATTGATAGATTCGTACCTGATGTTATTATATGTTAACTATGGGGTTGGTGTTATGTTTTACTTATTTATGCATGCCACGAACAATTCACCTACTAAAGATGAGGAAAGGACATTTCTACCAAGTGGACTTTTAGAAATAATTGTCCCCTATTTGCATGTCTTATCTAAAAACAGGAAAACTTCCACCAGGTAGGTCGACTATCGATGCGAGTTGGTTTACGTAAGTTTTTTCAATTTAATTAAATTTTCCTTGTTTCTGAAAACAGTTACTCCAATAAATTGGAATAGTTTGAGTCCTCTTGCACGCTACCTACTCATGAGATATCAATCAATGAGATTATCAATGAGACACGTGTTGGGTTATGTTTTATGTTTGGGTTACGAATGGAGCTCATAATCATAGGATGAACTACAAAATCTACATAATGTAGCACTAAAATATTAATATAAAGTACAAATACTTACATTAATAATAATAGTTAAGATAGTACAAGTACTTAATTTATAACAATGCTAACTAGTACTATATTAAAAATAAAATATGCAATGAGTCCATTACAGCATTTTTTTTTTTAAAATACGAAAGATCTCAAGATTAATAATCCATTAATTGTATGGTTAATTATAAATCGTGTTTGATTAAAACAAATTAACTTTTTCATATTTCAGCTCATAAGATTCTTAAAATCGGAGATTGTATAATTTTTCATAATTAAGATTCAAATTTCGAAAACATAAAAATATAAGTTTTTTTTTGTATGAAATAAGAGAAAATTAAAAATATTAATTCTTATTGAGTTAATTACTTTGAAACCAAATGGCCAACGTTATTTTCAAATAATAAAATAGTGTTTTAAGCGATTCCAATCAAACAGACTTTAATTTTTCCTAATTATAGTTTAGGTTAAAAAAAAAAGTATTCAAAAAAATATTTTCAGTATATTTTCAAAAAATATATATATTTTCAAAAATATTTTCAGTCTGTCTTTTGAAAAATAAAAAAAAAAAAAAAAATTTTTAATTTAATGAAATTGTCAAGCAGCTTAATTTGAGAGGAAAATATATTTAAATATCTCATAGCCCTACTTAGAAAAATATTATTAATTTAAATAACAATTTTATTCAATTGTATTCGTCTATCATGTATAGATTGATTAAGATTACACAATAATACAAATAGTCTGATGGCCGAGTGACTAACGCTTTGACGCTAGGTGCCACAGGTTTTGGGTTCGAGTTTGAATGAAGCCATGAATACTTGTAGTGGTTCGGAATCAATTTTAAACCGTAGGTCCCTATCTAATATGGCTGTAGAGCTTTGGGCGTAGTGCTGACAACTTTACTTCGTAAATAGAAAGCATCTCCCTGTCTCGAAATCTGCTAAAATAGACAGATTGTCATGGTCCAACATGGACTGTAGAGCCAGGGAGTTAGTTAGTTAATTAATAATATAAATAAGGATCAACATTAAAATGTTGATTAAAATTAAATACATTAAATAATATACCTTTTTATACATCAAAACTTTATTCTGTAAAAGAAGTAGAGAATGTTCTTCCTAAAATAAATTTTCAAAAGTATATTGCTAGAGTAATACTACGTAAGTGCTCTTAATAAGTAGTAATCATCTGATATAATTGCAATGTATCTTTATCTTAGTACACAAACTAAGTAAATATTTATTTCAATGAATTAAAGCCAAAATAAGGTAAAGATCAACGAATGTTGCCTTCCATTATACCAAGAAAATTTATACAGAATCATAAAGACTGCGAAGTACGGAAAGCAGAACAACAGAAAGCAAGAGAAAAAGAAAAGCAATCGGTAACAGCAATTGTCTTGATCTTAAGAAGCCTTTTCGGAGAATAAATCGTCCCACCAAACTTTTCTCTCAAGCATTCGAAAGAAAAAGAACAAAACTGCTGCAACCTGGAAGAAAACAATAAAAAGCCAAAGAATCGAACGGCGGGAAGACGTTTCTGATTCGAATGTAACATTTCCGGTCAACCTCACTCCAAAACGGGCTTGCTAATTAAAATAACCTCTTGAGTGTTGGGGAATGAATTCGGAAGTTTGGGTTTTCCAAGCGAGCGATAATCAGTTGAACAATCACACGACGATGAAAACATAATTACCCTATCTGCGCAATTATTAGGGAGTACTTTAGGGCGTGAAAATTGCTCTGGACATGTCTGGCTGCTGCGTTTTATTTTGTTATTACATAGTCGTCGGGGGATTTTTGAAAGAATTCTTTCGCGTTTATTCGTTCCCCTTTGAAATAGTGGGTCGTCTGTTACTCTAAACATAAAACTTGACGCGGATGTTTTCGGGAAGTTATGTGGGGTTTTGTTTTTTATTTTGATTGCTTATACATATCTAATTTGCTTTGGAAAAAGGAAAATGGTTTTCTTAGCAAACATTAATTTTGTGGTTTCCTATTGTAATTGTACGATATATAGATGCGTACCTTCTTCGTTATGTGGTATTTAATAGATTTTATTATACTTGTCCAAAATTTAATCATTTTATTTGTTGTATTGGGCCTTGATGGCCGAATGCCTAGCGTTTTGGAGCTCGGTGCCATGGATGTTTTTAGTGGTTCGGATTCCACTTTAAACCGTAAGTCCCTGTCTAATATTACTGTTGGGAATAGGCTGACAATCCGACCCTGGAAAAAGAAAGCATCTCTTGTCTCTAAATCTCCCAATAGGTAGATTTCCATGGTACAACATGAACTGTAGTACAGAGAGTTAGTTAGTAAGCAATACAAACACGGATCAACATCCTAATGTTAATTAAAATTACATACTTTAAATAATATACTTGCTTATACATCAAAACTTTATTCTGTAAAAGAAGAAGAGAATGTACTTCATAAAAGAAATATACAAAAGTATATTGCTAAATAATATGTAAGTGCTATTAATAAGTCTATTCATTCATTCAGTAAGTGCTATTCATCTGATCTAATTGCTATGCATCTTTATCTTAGTATACAAACTAAGTAAATATTTATTTCAATCAATTAAGGCTTTAGTCACAATCAGATATAGATCGACGAATATTGCCTTTTATTAAACCAAAACAACTTTTACAGAGAATGGCAAAGACTGAGAAGTAAGAAAAGCAGAACGACAGAAAACAAGAGAAAAAGAAAACAATGGATAACAGCAATTGTCTATCTTAAGAAGCTTTTCGGGAATAAATCGTCCCACCAAACTTTCTCTCTGCAAACATTCGAAGGAAAAGAACAAAACTGCTGCAACCTGGAAGAAAACAATAAAAAGCCAAAGAATCGAACGACGGAAAGACGTTTTCTGATTCGAATGTAGCATTCCAGCCAACCTCACGCCAAAAACGGGGCTTGCTAATTAAAATAATCTCCTGAGTGTTGGGAATGAATTCGGAAGTTTGGGTTTTCCAAGCGAGCGATAATCAGTTGAGAAAACACACGACGATGAAAACATAATTACCTCATCTACGCAATTAAGAGGAGTACTTTGGGCGTGAAGAATTGTTCTGGACATGTCTGGCTGCTACTTTTTATTTTGCTACATAGTCGTCGGGGGTTTTGAAAGAATTCTTTAGCGTTTATTCGTTCCCTTTGAAATAGTGGGTCGTTTGTTACGCCAGACATAAAACTTGACGGTAGATGTTTCTGGGAAGTTATGTGTGGTTTTGGTTTTGATTGCTTATGCATATTTAATCTTCTTTGAAAAGGTGAAAATGGTTTTCTTAATGATGATTATTTAATTTTTTTTTTCTATATATTGCAATTGTAAGTTATTTAGATGCGGTATTATTAAGCCTTCTTCGTAAAAATATGGTTTTTAATAGGTTTTTATTATAGTTTTTCAAAATCTAAGCATTTTAGTTCTTACATTGGGGATTGATGATCGAGTGTCTAGCGCTCTGGCGCTCGGTGCCACAGGCTAGGGGTCCGTATTCCGGCCGTGCCATGAAAGTTTGTAGTGATTCGGAATCCCCCTTTAAACAATAGGTCCCGGTCTAATATGTTTGTTGAGTGTTGTTCTTAGGGCTGACAACCCTACCTCGCAAAAAAAAGAAAGAATCTCCTGTTTCGAAATATGCCAGTAGAAGATGGCCTTGGCCCACCAAGGGGCTGTTGCGCCAACGAAAAATAAGAATGCAAATAAGCTTCAACATTCTAATGTTAATTAAAATTACATATTTTAAATAATATACCTGTTTATACATCAAAATTTTATATTGTAAAAGAAGGCAATAATGTCTTCCTAACAGAAATATGCAGAAGAATATTACTAAGTAATACTATGTAAGTGCTATTAAATTAGTATTCTTCGGATCTAATTACCATATATCTATATATTAGTGCATAAACTATTTAAATATTTATTTCAATCAATTAAAGTTTTAACCTTAATCAGGTAAAGAGCAACGAAAGTTGCCTTCCATCATACCAAGAAACTTTTTATACAGAATCATAAAGACTGCAAAGTACGAAAATCAGAACAGCAGAAAACAAGAGGGAAAAAGAAAACAATCGATAACAGCAATTATCTTTATCTTAAGAAGATTTTCGGGAATAAATCGTCCCACCAAACTTTCTTCCCAAACATTCGAAAGAAAAAAGAACAAAACTGCTGCAACTTGGAAAACAATAAAAACCAAAAGAATCGAACGACAGAAAGATGTTTCCGATTCGAATGTAACATTCCGGCCAACCTCACGCCGAAAACGGGCTTGCTAATTAAAATAACCTCCTGAGTGTTGGGAATGAATTCTGGGAAGTTTCGGTTTTCCAAACAAGCGATAATCAGTTGAGCAAACACACGACGATGAAAACATAATTACCTTATCTGTGCAATTATTAGGAGTACTCTGGGCGTGAAGAATTGCTCTGGACATGTCTGGCTGCTGCTTTTTATTTTGTTACGTAGTCGTCGGGGATTTTAAAAGAATTTTTTGGCGTTTATTCGTTCCACTTTAAATAGTGGGTCGTCTGTTACTCTAGACATAAAACTTGGTGTGAGATGTTTCTGGAAAATTATATGTGGTTTTAGTTTTTATTTTGATTGCTTATACATATGTAATAGTCTCTGAAAAGGCGAAATTGGGCTTCTTAGCAATCATTAATTTTGTTGTTTTATATTGCAATTGTACGTTATTTTGATGCGGGATTATTGTACATTCTTCGTTAAAATGTGGTTTTATTATAGTTTTTATGAATGTAATCATTTTAGTTGTTGCATTGAGGCCCCTGTGGCTGAGTGGCAAAGCACTCTGGCGTTTGGTGCCACAGGCTTGTAAGTGATACGGAAACAACTTTAAAACCGTAGGTCCCAGTCTATAGAGAGTTGGAAGTAGGGCTGACAATCCCTACTCCATAAAAAGATACCAACATCTAATGTTTCGGAATCTGCCAGTAGGCAAACTGCCCTCGTTCAAAATAGACTGTAGTGCCAGGGAGTTAGTTAACAATATAAATAAGGATCAACATTCTAATATTAATTAAAATTACATACTTTAAATAATATAATAAGTTTGTACATAAGGGCCTGAATGGCCGAGTGGCTATCGCTCTGGCGTTCAGTACCGCAGGTTTCACGTTCGAGTCCCGGCGGTGCCATGGATGTGTGTAGTTGTTCGGAATCCTGACTACCATGATCGTAGAGCATTTGGGGTAATGTTATTCCACGTCCGTGGCTTATCTTCAAGCTACATGCACCTCCTAGGTAGTGCTAAGTAAGTTACGTCTGTGCAGCGATTGCCTTAAGGCATCAAAGACAAGTGTCTAAGTGTTTGCCAGGTGCATTAGAACCAAAAAGACTGTTTGTACGTAATATTTATACATCAAAACTTCATTCTGTAAAAGAGGGAGAGAATATCTTTCTAAAAGAAGTATGCAGAAGTATATTGCTAAATAACAATTTGTAAGTGCTATTAATAAGTAATATTCCATCCTTTCTAAATATTACGTATCTTATTAAGTAAATATTTATTTCATTCATTTAAAGCCTTATTCACATTAAGGTAGAGATGCACGTGAATGTTGCCTTCCATTATACCAAGAAATGTTATAGAGAATCGTAATATTGCGAAGTACGGAAAGCTGAACAAGAAAAAAAAAACAATCGATAACAGCAATTGTCTTGACATTAAGAAGCTTTTCGGGAATAAATCGTCCCACAAACTTCCTCTCCGGGCAAAACATTCGAAAGGAAAAGGAACAAAACTGCTGCAACCTGGAAGAAAACAATAAAAGCCAAAGAATCGAACGACGGGAAGACGTTTTCTGATTCGAATGTAACATCCCAGCCATCCTCACGCCAAAAACGGGATTGCTAATTAAAATAACCTCTGAGCGTTGGGAATGAAATTCGGAAGTTTGTTTTCCAAACGAAAGCGACAATCATTTCAGCAAACACACACGACGATGAAAACATAATTACCTCATCTGTGCAATTATTAGAGTACTTTGGGCGTGAAGAATTGCTCTGTACATGTCTGGCGGCTGCTTTTTTTTATTTTGTTACGTAGTCGTCGGGGATTTTGAAAGATTTCTTTGGCGTTTATTCGTTCCCCCCTTGAAATAGTGGGTCGTCCGTTACCTAGACACAAAAACTTGACGCGAGATGTTCTGAAAGTTATGTGTGGTTTTGGTTTTTATTTTGATTTGCTTATATATGTAATATTTCTTTGAAAAGGCGAAAAGGGTTTTCTTGGCAATCATTAATTTTGTTGTTTTATATTCTAATTGTACGATATTTAGATACGGATTATTAAAAACTACATTTTTAATGAAGAAAATACAATAAGTTTTTATTATAGCTGCTCTAAATTTAATCATTTTAATTGTTACTGGCGAGTGACTAGCACTAACTTGTGGCACTCCGTGCCATAGACTTCTCGGGTTCAAACCCGGCGCTGCCGTTGATGTTTGTAGGGGTTCAGATTTCATTTTAAACAGTAGGTGGGTCTAATATGATTGTTGAGTGTTGGTCTTGGGGCAGACAACCTGTCCACGTAAAAAAGAAAAACATCTCCTGTTTCTGAAATCCCATGAGTTTCAGATGGCCTTGGCCCACGGGGGCTGTTGGTTGGCAAAGAAAATAAGAATGCGAATAGGCTTAAACATCTCTAATGTTATTTAAAATTACATATTTTAAATAATATACCTTGTTTATACATCAAAATGTGTTATATTGTGAAAAGTAAGATATAACGTTTTAATAAAAGAAATATGCAAAATATTTTGCTAAATGTATAAAGTATGTGAGAATATGCATAAGTAAAGTATGTAAGAATATGTTTAAGTATGTATGTATATTGCTATGCAAAATCTATTAATAAGTAGTAGTATTCATCGGATTTAATTATTATGTCTTTTTAGTTTATAACAAGTAACTATTTATTTCAATCATTAAGAAAATTTCCTTATCACAATAAGGTAAAGAGTTGCTTCCATTATACTAAGATATTTTATACATAATCGTAAAGACTGTGAAGTACGAAAAGCAGAACAAGAAAACAAGAGAAAAGAAAAACAAACAATCGACAACAGCAATTGTCTTGATCTTAAGAAGCTGAATAAATCCCAACCCAAACTTCTCTCTCTCTGCAAACACAGAATAGAAAGAAAAGGAACAAAATTAAGCTGCAAACTGGAAGAAAAAACAATAAAAAGGGAAAGAATCGAATGATGGGGAAGACGTTTTCTGATTCGAATGTAACATTCCAGTCAACCTCCCGCCAAAACGGATTGCAAATTAAAATAACCTCTTGAGTGTTGGGAGCCGGGAATGAATTCGGAAGTTTGGGTTTTCCAAGCGAGCGATAATCAGTTGAGCAAACACACGACGATGAAAACATAATTGCCCTCATCTGTGCAATTATTAGGAGTACTCTGGGCGTGTGAAGAATTGCTCTTGACATGTCTGGCAGCTGCTTTTTTATTTTGTTACATAGTCGTCGGGGGTTTTAGAAAAATTCTTTGGCGTTTATTTGAATAGTGGTCGTCTGTTACCCAGGCATAAAACTCTGACGCGAGATGTTTCTGGGAAGTATATGTGGTTTTGGTTTATTTTGATTGCTTATACATATGTAATTTGCTTTGTAAGGCGAAAAGGGTTTGAGTAATGATTAATTTGTTATTTTATAATGCAGCTGTACGTTATCTAGATGCTATTATTATTATATGTTCTTCGTTAAAATATGTTTATTATAGTTTTCAAAATGTAATCATTTTTTAGTTGTTGCATTGTGGCCTGATGGCTGACTGGACAAGCGTTCAAGTTGATCGGTGCTATAGGTTTTCGTAAAATACCGCCGACGCCATCGATGTTTGTAGTGGTCTGAATCCACTTAAACAGTAGGTCCCGGTCTAACCAAAAGTGTGTACATCATATAGCCTTTCACAAACTCACCCAGTAAAAGAAACCAACATCTCTTGTTTCGAATCTGCCAGTAGAATGTCATGGTCCAACATGAACAGTAGTACCAGTGAGTTAGTTAGTGAATAATACAAATAAACAAGGATCAGCATTTTAGTGTTAATTAAAATTGAAGCGTGCTTTTAAATAATATATCTATTTATTCATCAAAACTTTATTTTGTAAAGAAGAAGCAGAAGAATGTAATGAAATATAAAAAGTACATTACTAAATGATACTATGTAAGTACTTAATAAGTAGTATTCATGAAATCTAATTATTATGTATCTTTATCTTAGTATACCAAACAAATAAATATTTATTTCAATCAATTAAATCTTTAATCACAAGTAGAGATGGACGAGAATATTGTCTCTCCATTATACTCAAGACAATTTCTTTATACAGAATCATAAAGCACTGCAAAGTACGAAAAATCAGAACAACAAAAAACAAGAGGAAAAGAGAAAACAATCGATAACAGCAATTGTCTTGATCTTCCTTAAGAAGTCTGGGAATAAACTCGTCCGACCAAACTTCTCTCTCCGCAAACATGCGAAAGAAAAAGAACAAAACCGCTGCAACTTTGTGAAAACAATAAAAATCCAACGAATCGTGCGACGGAAAGCCGTCTCTGGATTCGAATGTAACATCCCAGCCAAACCTCACGCCGAAACAGCGGCTTGCTAACTAAAAATAACCTCATAAGCGTTGGAATGTCCACTGAAGTTTGGCTTTTCCAAATGAG
>BPLR01000193.1:0-40964 GCA_021605095.1 Caerostris extrusa
ATAAAAACTATTTATTATATGCTTTATATTTGAATGCAATTCGCATTTTCTAAATTACATTTTAAAACATACATATATTATATTAAAGCACATTATTTAAAAAAAAGCGGTGGAATCAAGTTCTTTTAAACAATATCTTTATAACTCACACAAATAAAATAAAAACGTTGTACTCCATCTACAACACTTTGTCATACAATACATTTTATGTCATTTAATATGTACATAAATGCACATTCAATAACATAAATTGTATTTTTTGATATTTATTTCTACTCTATTAGCATTTATTTTGAAATTAGATTTTTGATTTTTTAAAGTAAATATTTGGTGACAAAATCCTTTGTATTTTCTATTTGAATAGTATTTATATACTTTTTAAAATCTTTTAAAAGATAATACAAAATATTTTACCATTTATCGTTGTAGAAGATATGCATTTGTTCAAAAATCGATAGTGTCTCATAAAAAATTTTTCACTTCATTTACATAGTTTTACTATTTTAGAATTCATTTTCAGATTCTAGACTTTATTATCTTTTTATCCCATAAGATGTTTTGATTTTTTTTATGTTATACGAGAAACAGAAATAAGGTAAATATTCCTTCAGTATGTTTTTCTACTCACTGCTGTTTATTTAATGGCATGAAAATGTAGAATAGTAGAATAGCTTATGCACATATGTTATTCAATGTGTATGGCATTTAAGTTTTTGTAAATTTATTTCACTACATTTCTAGGGTCATAATTTCCGTTTATAAACACATTTAAAAAATTAAATTAACATATACACACGATTTTATAGTAATAACAAAAAAACGATTTGTTGTCTGACAGTTATATTGCAAATTTTTACGATTTTTTCTCTTTTTGAACATTTTTTACGAATAAATTATTTGAAATTCTTTTTATTTAAAAATTCATGCATATTACTGTCAAACTGACTGCATAAAATATAAAATGAACATTAAATAAAAAACTGAAAATTAAAACCGATGAAATTAAAAATAATTAAATAAACTAATAAATTAAAAAGTAATAACTAACAATGATGAAATTAAAACTAAATAAGTAAACTAATAAACGAAAAGTGACATTAAACATCATTAAATATGATGAGAATTTCTATGTTTTAATACCATTATTTTGAATCTATGTATTCAAAGACATAAATAAATAATAATAATAAATTACAAATTTTTCTGAAATTTGTTGCTGTTTTAATTAGTTAAAAGCTTAATTTGAATCGATACAATAGAATATGATTAAATTATTAATTATTAAATTCTTTGTTTTGATAAATAATTTAATTATTACAAACAAATTCACTTATACTTCAAATATCATTGAGTAATTTTATTATTTCTAATTTACTATGCGCGATCATTTTCACTATAGCTGTAACCATTAAAACTCTTTAGTCAACTTTCAGAAATTTCACTTAATTATTCATATTACGTAGTCTGAAAATATCTTTCTCACAAATTTTTACTTAGCATAAATTATAAAACTAAAAATTTATTATAAATTAAAACAATAATTCATGTTATTTAACAGAATAATAAATCAAAACATGAATTTTGTATCTGAATATTTAATCTATTCATTAAAGTTTAAAATAGATAATTTAAACAATTCTTGTTTAGACATAATGTGTTTTTTGCTTGATTCTTTTTTATTTTACTATTAAACACTGCATACATTTTCAAAAAAAAAAAATCTGTTCTTTTAAGTTAAGAAATATAAATGTTGTCATAAATAGAACGCTATTTTATTTACCTGAAATAATTTGTTATTTATTAAAAAACAAATTATTCTAGTTATAAAATTTTTTTCAGTGTTACAATGGATTCACGATAATGCGAAACTTTCACTTTTCTTTTTGTTTTTTTTTCAAATCCTTCTATTAGCTCACACGCTCTCCCTATATATATCTTGTTCAAATTTTTAATCGTTCATAAAATACTTTTTATTCCTCCACTCAAGTTAAAATACATTTTTTTGAACTTGTAGTGGTTTGACACTCTGATGTTAATACAGTTTTTTTCACATATTAATTCAGTAATTAAATTTAATTCATTAAATTCAGTTTTTCAACATTTAAGTTGCATGTATCTAATAATAGATGGCGCCAGATGTAAAAACAAAATTTCAGTTTTATTTGTAAAGGACCTATCTGCAATACAGTAAAAAGAAAAAGTAGAAATTGACTTAAAAAATTTTTTTATTATTTGTTTATTTTTTTTTTTTTGCAGCGATGTTTCTGAAAATTTTTAACTGGTAGCTTAGCTGTCCTTTTGGGGAGTTTTCATAATTCCTTTTCGTCTGCGCACCTCAGCTTTTCTGATCACTGTTGTGATATGTTTGGTTTGTCGCTCTACGGTTATCTTATGCACACGAGGGCTAAACGGACCGGGACCTAAAATTTAAAGTGGATTCCGAATCCCTCTCAAACATCCACACCACAGCCAGGTTTGTGATAAGGTCAGGTGCCTAAGCAAACTAATTTCTTATAAAGATGCTATTATATTCTAGAACCCTTAGAAGTGAGATGACAAATATGTAGATGATATGATTTACTGAATTTTATTTCATACGATTATTTATGTAATTATATATGAGGTGTTATGTAATTTTTTTCTAATGCAGCAGGCAAATAGACCGTGATCTTTCATGCCATAAGGGCTGCACCGACGTTACTCACTCTGCACTACCCAGGAGGGCGCGTGTAACTTGACGATAAGCCACGGACGCGGAGTAACAATGCCCCCGCAACGCTCTACCATCCTATTAGGACCGGGACCTATGGTTTAAAATGGATTCCGAAACACTACAAACAACCATGGCAACGGCGGGATTTCACCCCCGATACCTGTGGTACCGAGCGCCAGAGTGCTAGCCATTCGGCCACCAGGCCCCTTAGGTGTTTTATGTAATTATGTCATAGTAATAAAAGTATAATAATAAAAGTACAAATAATAGACATAATAATAAAAGTACATAATAATACAAGTCTCATATGGCACACTTTGGGCTAATTAGATAGGGACCTACAGTTTAACATGTGAAACAAAAACATTCACGCCACCGCCAGGATTCGAACTTGAAGCCTATGGTCGAGTCTCCTCGTTGTTGCATATCTTTACTGATCCACATACTTTAAAAATGATTTATAAAGATGATTATTGATTTTTGAAATAAGGTACAAAAAGTTATCATGGTGAATGATTAGCCAGTAAAAGCCAATATACATATTTATTTTTCAAGGAAAAATTCTAAAGCTCAATATTGTAACCATTGCCATGAAATATCTTCTAAGCAATTTGAGATCACAAAATTAAACTTAAATTAAACATTTTATTAACAGAATGTATCATTTGAAATTTACATATGAATCCATTAAATATATATGAATTTAGATATTTTTAATCTTTATCGAACATCAATGAATTTTTCTTAACCTATAGCCACGAGAAACATTATATTCAATAATTACACTCAGTATTACTATGGAGCAATGTTGTGAGCTTGATTAACTTTGAATTGACCCATTTGATACATAAAGCCCTGTTTATTGGGTTTGAGTATATTTGCGCAAGGAAATGTCTGGATGTTTGCACACTTAATGCCTGAGGTTGGTTTATTATGCTGTCTGTGTGCGCTTGACCTATACATGTTTTGACTACACTAGCAAAGCAGCATGTTGGTATTGTTACAACAATGATTGTTTACAATTTCTATATCAGTTAAGAAGCAGAGTTCAAATGAATATTTATTCTGTGGTGGAAAATTATAATAAGGGGATCAAGAAAATGATTCAAACTCATCATTATTATAAGCATTCTGCATTAATTTAATTTTTAATGATTAAGGTTTTTCGGAATATTTACTGACATTTGAAGATATTTTTCTTAATATCAATATTGGCAGGTATTAATTAATTTGTAATCCGTGCATCAATATATTGAAGAATCTAATCTAAAATATTTCTTGTACAAATATTGATAAATCAATTTTAGCAATTCAAAAAACAATCAGGATCTTCATGAAATGCTTAGCCATGAAAACTCAAACACATCAAACTGCATCAAACATGAAGCCAGACATCTACAAGTGGTCTTGAAATTATTTTTTGTTGCTATTGTACATTGGTGGGCCTCGTGTGGTATTACATGTACCAAGAACAAACAATCCACTGGAAATCAAAGGACACTGTATTCTGTAATGCAGCCAAATTGTCGACGCTAGACTGTCACAATAACCAACGAGACTATTAATTGTTGAAAGAATTAAAGACAACGTATTCCACCAGAGGATTCTAACTGTTAGGCGGCCTGTTTCATAATTTATTTTATCGTTATATATTTCCATCAAGATTTAAAAAAATAAATAAAATGTTATTTGAAATTAAGATCCTTTAATGAAACACTACCTTAAAACCACGCTCTCCCTGCATAGCGTTGCTTAAGATTGCTGATCCACATCCATCAAAAAAGGATTTATAATGAGGATTGTTGATGATTGAAATATGGTACGCAAAAAGTTTTAAAAGTAGATTTATAGATGGCCCATGATTCTGATTTTATCTATCTATATATTTTCAACTAGTTGAAAATAAATTATCATATATTTTTATATCAACTTTCAAACAGTTGATTACATATTATTTTTATACTAGTTGACCTACTGTAAATCGTAGTTCATATTAAAAATTCGTCAATTTAGGAGAATAAAACATAAAAATATAATAATTCTTAATAATTTTTAAAAAAAGTTGTAGATAAGTTTATTGCTTGAAGTGAAGAGTGTTTCACCGTACTAACGGTCATATGTATGCATTAAATTTCCTGGTTTTATGATACGCTTTCATCCGATTGATCAATTTGAAAAACGAAATTCATGTAAAACTTTTTCATGGCAGAAATTTTCAAATATTATTAAGGCTTTTCAACAACTTGATTGAGTTAACATTTTGGAATAATAACGTCTATTATAATGTCGTCAAAATTATATTTTCAACATGAAATTCAACATGAATTTTATTGTTCAACATGAAATCTGAAAAACACTACCTTAAATAATGAGGTAGAATGGAATCTTCTGAGTATTAGCATTGTTTGAGTTATGTTTTCACTGCTTTAACAAACGATCCTAACCCATTTCTCTTTCTAATCTCGTTTTAAATACAAAACGAAATTTGCTCTGACACAAAAGGAAATCGTATCTTCATTATATCGCCTCATTTTATATAAGATAATCTCCTGAAGTTCCTCCTAAGATCTGCAGGCACATATTTTGTGGCTAAGCCAAATTCCTTAAACCACCTCTTCCTTCCATGGCATTTCCACACTTACAGCACCCAGGATAGAGTTTCCAGAAGAAGCGAGATATCCTTTTCTTGGGAAAACCGACTTTTAAATCTGGTGCTCCTAACTCATCTCACTCTGGCTGCAGGGCTCTTCCGCTCCACGGACTACATCCCCCCACCCCACCCAACACAGACTATAAATTTCGCTTCCTAACTTTTCTCGCAGGGCCGGGGGATTTGGGGGGTGTCTAATGGGGTCCATCTAACGCACGAATTAAAACTGCACACGATTCCGAATAAACTAACCGAATGGGGCCTCATTAAAGTCTCGTGCACGCAGCAGACGACTTTCCGAGGAGTCTGGGGTGGGGCGAAGGGTGTCGCGGTCCCAGTTAAGGGTTGACAGAAGATTCGAAAAAGACGTGCTTCCAGGGAATTAACGGAAGCGAGTGAACGTGTCATATCTTATTCCACGTTTTTAAATTGTTAAGGCCGTTTTGGATTTTAATGGATAAAATGGAGATCGTTGGCCTGTCTTGGTATACAATGTTTTAATGCGATGGCAGTTTGAAAATAATACAATGATATATCTCAAGAATTATTTTGGTATATGGCTCCATCCTGTTTTATGTTAACTAGTTGAATGCAATACATTAATTCATTTTAAGTTATGTTATCTAGTTTATAACTTTATTTAAATAATGTTAAATAGTGCTAACTTGTTGATGGCCTTAACTTCTTGGTTAATAATAATTTAATTTCAGTAATATGGTGCATGTTAATAATTAAAACGTAAAATTTTTGGGGGTTGTTTAATACAGAAAAAAAAAAAGCATTTGTTTAAAGTGTGATTTTTACACTTCTAATCGAGTAAACGTTTTTATATTGCGTGCTACATCCCCAGAAGTAGTATATGGGGAGTTAGAGCCCTTTTTTCTTCTTTTCGAGTACCTGTAAGAACTTTCTGAATACTGAGTTTGTCAGACGTCTTTGGCATTAACACGAAAATTTTCAGTTATACTTGCTTATTGGCTTTTGAGCTGAACTTAATTGGTTCATAACCCCAGACTACCTACCACTGGGTTGCTCGAGATCAGGACAAAAACCCTATCAGATAAAATACAGGATGGAGGAAGGAATGAAACAAATGTTTTAGAATGTGACAATTCAGTTTCTTATTACTGAAAATTTTCTTTTATCTGAAAGAAAACAAAAGTTTAAAAGCAATATTTAGACCAATTATGGTCTTATTAATTATCGATTACATTTATTAAATATATTGTGGAAAAAAATATCTGAAGAAAATAAACTTCATACAACAAACGCCCTTTTAGAACTTTACCTAAAAATTTAATCTAGAGTTGACTTGACAAGAATTGTTCTGAGGTTTTTTTGTTTGATTTGGTTTGTCGCTCTTGGTCACAATTTTTGACACTTTAGGCTAACTTTTGACCAATTAGACCAGGATTTACTGTTTCACGTGTATTCAGAATAGCTAAAAAACATCCATGCAATTTCAACGATTCGGATCTGAAGCCTGTTCAAACCTGAATTGTTCTGAGAGCTTTGAAACTATTAAATGTAAATTTTATATGCCCCAAACCTCTAAGAATACAGTTTTTAGGACCATTATATCAAAAGCTGATTTTTTTTTTTTGACAGGAATCAAGGTGTTTTGCTCCACAATTCTCGATGGGTTGTTTACTGTTCATCTACTGGTTATTTGTGGTATACAAAGCTAAATGTACATAAAACTACATTAAAAATGCATATATTACATTAAATATTCATAAGTGAAATACTAAACCTCTAAGAAACAGTTTTCAGAAGAATTACATCAAAAGTTGAATTTTTTTCTGGTATCAAGGTGTTTTGCTCTGTTCATCAATTCCTCGATGGGTTGTTTGTGATATGCTATACATAAAAGTGGAATAACATAACATACATTACATTAAAAATACATAAGTTTCAGGACGTTTTATAACAAAAGCTGATTTTTACAAGGAATCAAGGTTTTTATCTATAATTTATTTGTGGTATACATAAATTCAATAAAAGGCTACATTTACATAAAACTGCATTAAAAATACATAGGTAGAATAAAAATTAATTAAGAAACAGTTTTCAGGACAATTACATTAAAAGCTGATTTTTACAAGGAATAAAGGTCTTTTGCTTCACAGTTCATTGATAGGTTATTTGTGGTATACACAATATCTGGAATACAGAGATCTGTTGACGGTTTAAAGCGAATAAATCAATCCCCCAGGACTCGAAAAAAGCTATATTCAGAGTTTTTTTCTAATTTATTTATTTAATTTTTCTTTTAGCATAAAATTAAAACTTCAGCAAATGCCATTAAAAGTTAAAAGAAAATTATTTCAGTGATGCTATTTAAATCCTTAAGCTATAAAATTATTTTCATTAAAATTCATTCAAGAGTTTACATTAACTTTTAACGTTTCAAAACAAAACAAAAACAAAAATCAATTTCCATATCCTGCATACAAAATAGACTGTTAAATATATTTAATTAAATTTAAAATACTAAATTTTCATGAATTACTTTAATTGTAAGCATATATTAGTTTATTATTATATATGTCTCCTTCAATTTAATATACTTACAATATAAAACTCTAGGAAAAAGTACATCTCTGATTATTTGGACTTTCGTTTGATGTTGAAATTGATTAAGCTAGCTGCAACTCAATTCTTAAAACATAGCCTTGAATGAATTTGTAAGTAATAGTTACTTCTACAAACTGTAGCTTTCTAAGTATTAAACTTATTACAAAGTTATCTCAGAATAAATTGTCTCCAGATGAGACGACTTAATAATTCATCTAAATACACTGAGTCATATATTATTCACGTTTTCCGTCTAGCAGAACTTCCCTTTCTCCTTAAAGGGACAAACTAATAACTTTAATAATTTTTAATTAGAACATGAACTTAGCGAATGAATTTCGTCACAAAATGATAGAATTTGCAATAATTTATTATATGTATCACATTTAACATATACTAAAGAAAAAATACATCTATGCCACAAATCAGATAAATATTATGAATATTCATTATTACGACAGTATACTTTAAGAACCAAAATTTGTTATACTTTCTCTCATAACAAATTACAAATTCTTTTAAGAATTAATGTAATAATGTCGAAGTTAATATAATATTTGTAACAATCAAACTGAATACACAAAATGTACTTTTCATATAACTAAGAGTCCGAAATATACCTGAAGTATTAATTTTAATATCTAATATAAAAAACACTCTAATGTGTAGTTGAAATGTACATATTTAATGGAAATTCTCTTTAGAGCGAATATATATAAAAAAAGGCAATATATTTTAGTTGGTTTGTGTTAATTTTAAAATCAATATGTCCAGTCTGGAAAACTGTAACTTAATGCTTCTCCGTGATACGTCTAGTCGTGAAAATTGTGATTTATTATGTCTCACGTGTTATACATATATTCTAAAAAAAAAAATATTCACGTAATCAAATTTACGTATTTCCTAAGATATTCGAGCGCAATGAACAAGACACGGTTGTTTTCATCCCCATGAACCTCCATTAAACACTAACTTGACATGGAGTTTTGAAGACATGGAGTTTTTAAAATTATAGTCTGGGAGTGATAACCTTTGACTAACTGTGTAACCTTGACCTTTGACTGTGAACATCTTGAACCTTTGTCGTTGATAGTCATATTGAATAAATGTCTAATTTCCCAGTCATTACTTTTACTTTTGTCCCCCTCACAAGAGCAGAAGCTCATCTATTGTCATGAATTTGAACTAAATTTATTTCGTGTCAACCTAAATTCCATAACACAGTGAATATCAATCAGTAAATAGCATGGCTTTTCAACTAACAGATATTTTTTACCGCATGTTACTTTTGAAACGAACGTTAGAATAACCTTGTTGTTTAAGTAATAGCTTAGTAACCACTACAAACATTAATTTCATCGCAGGGACTCGAATCCGAAGTTTGTGGCACCTAGTGCCAGGATTTTGATTATATGACTACTTCGAAATAAAACAATAAAAAAAAACTTTTTTTAATTATTTTATTGTGATATAGTTAATGACTAAATTTACAAATAATATTTCCTTTCCTCTCAAAGTCTCATGAAATAGAAACTTTTTTTCAAACGTTTCTAAAAGTAGAAGAACTAAACAGATCTTCACTTTAAGCGAGGTTTCTGAATCGAGTTGGTCCTGATTCCTCTTTCAGGATTTCCATCCCAATTCGCATTTCAGATGCCAAACCTACTCGTGTCTCCATCGCATTTGACACGGAAGAGGGCTTTCTGTTCTAACAAGTTGAAACAAATGGCACAAATGCTGGAGCAGAGAAAGTCAAAGAACCGTGTCAGCTCTTTTCCTTTTTTTTTTTTTTCCGGAGGATGCGGAGCATCTTCCACAATCTCGTACCCATAGCAACGAGCATCCATCTCCCTCCTTGGGAATTCCTGCCCTGATGGTAACAGTGTCACCAAGAAGGGGGGGAGAGAAGAAGAAAACTATCAGATGGTTATCAAGAATGAAATATTTTCCCATTTTTTTTCATCCCTGTACTCGATTTCGACAAGGGATAAGAGGTTCAATATCTTCAGGAGTAAACTGGAGTTCTTTTTTTCTCTCACTCTCTATATATATCTTTAAAAAATATCTTTAAAAAAAAAGTGTCGAAGGAGTTGGTGTGTTTGGGAACGAAACAGGCAGAGATAAGTTTTGTGTAAACAGTTGCTTTTCTTCAGGCAATTTTGTAAACATCTTCCTTCTTGCTTACGATGAGATCTTGCCACTCTTATACCTACAAAAAAAATTGAAAATAAGGTTAGATTTCGGCACACTTTTAGTTAAAGAAATAATTCATTGTAATAGATTGTAGGTTAAATATATACTTTGGCACCATTTATTCACAGATAAGAAAGGATATAAGTTAGAAAAATTAGATTTCGTATACATAGTATTTCAGTTTTAAACTATTCATTTTTATAGTTTAAAAATGAAATTAATTGTAAAGTTTATTCCGAAGAACTGAACAGATAAACACTATGATATTTAAATAGACAATATTTTAGTTTGTTTAAATAGTATGTTACAAAAATAACTTATATAATAAAAAGAAACCTCAACTAAAGAGAATTTGTTTCTCATTTCATGTTAATAGGAAAGAAATTTAATATTTGTGGGCTTTATTTTATTTAATGAAGACATTTATATAATAAAAAAAAACCAATCCAAAATTAAATTTTTATTCTTTACTAAAGGAGTTTGTTAATTTCAAGCTAATATGAAATAAACTTATAAATCTTTGGGATTTATTCCTTTTATTTGATTAAGATTTTTTTATATTTTACTTAAAAATGAAATGTTTATTATTTCTTATTCTTTACTTAATACTAAAATAAATTTTAATTAAAATTTTTTTCTTTCATTTAATCTCAAATTATAAATTGCAAACAATTATTGAAATAAATATACTCGAAGCCACCAATTTTAATTAATAAAGTAATTATGTTTAAAAGTTAATGTAAAAAAATTATATTTGTCTATTAAAGAGATATAATTATGAAATCATATTACTAATTTGATTGAATTAATTAATTAAGTTTTATATTTCAAATAAAAATGTTCCTTCTTTTAAGCGCAGAATCATCTGTGATTGAATTAAAAAACATCAGAATTAATTGGAATAGTGTTTATGTGATATTGGCTAAATAAGAGACAATTTAAATGCGCTTATGATATTATTAGTAGTGAAACTCTGATAATCTGACTTTTGAATTTCCTTTTCAGAAGTATATTTTTAATTCATTATTCAGGGTGAAAATTGAGAAAAGAATAAAAGTAATTAAACTATTTATATAATTTATTTGTTGTATTATAAATAACTTAAATTCAAATTCGCATATAGAAATACGCCACGTCTCTCGTAAAGCAATTCACAGTGATTTTGAATGTTCTCTTTTCATTTGAGACCCACTGTATCTCATTGGACAACGTTAAATAATGAGTAATATGTACTTCTCAAGAAGTAATCTGAAAAACATATGTAGTGAAAAATTCATGCAGCAATGTTCTTCATGTATCGGAATTTAGTTTGTCGCTATACGATATATATATATTTAATATTTTAAGTTATTTAGACCGTGACCAACAGCTCAAATTGGATTCCGAATTACCAACGAATATCCCTGCCACAGACAGAAACCGAACCTGAAGCCAGTAGTGCGAAAGGCCTCAGCCCTATCTAATTGGCCATCAGGTCGCAAAGTACTGGGTAGCCAACGCAATTGTGTATCTCAAATGAGTAAGCATAGTTCCGAACTCAGCAAGTGTAATGAACCCTATCCCCATGTTATGGGTACGTTGAATTTGAATCCCTTGATGATGCCTTTTCCGAGTTATGGTGGAACAAGGGGCACATCAAATTCCTGTTCCAATAAAGTGATAAAAGGCTTCAATGTGACGAAGCCTAAATGTATCCGACGTAGTAAAAAGTAATCTTTCCCTGTAAGCAAAGTGAATAATGGTCATATGATAGAAACTGAGGATATATTAACAATTTTTCAACATTCTTTTTCAGAGCTCTGATGAATATTTCATTATTTATTATGAATTTCACGAAATCGTGCTTCTACAAAGTGGGTAAATACTTCAATGTGAAGAAGCCTAAATGTCTGCGACGTGGTAAAAAAGGCATCTTTCTTGGTAAGCAAATTGAATAATACTCTTATGATAGACACTGAAAATATAGCCGGGTCCCAACACATTATTTGAGAGCTTTTGAAGAATATCTCATTATTTGTTAAAAATTTCGCAAAATCGTATTCTCTAAAGTGGGTAAATGCTTCAATGTGAATGTTTAAATGTCTCCGACGTCGTAAAAAAGACGTTTTTCTTGGTAAGTAAAATGAATAATGGACAGATGATGGAGACCGAAGATATACTGAGAGACTTTCCACACATTTGTATCAAAGATCAGAAAATTATCTCATTATTTGTCATGGATTTCACAAAATCGTGCTAAACGTGCTCCTATAAAGTTGATAAAGGCTTCAATGTGAAGAAGCTTAAATGTCTCGGACGTAGTAAACTGGACATCTTTCCTGGTAAGCAAAGTGAATAATGATATGAAGAATGAGCCCGAAGATATATTGGGAGTTTTTTTTCAACACATTCTTTTCAGTACTCTGAAGAATATCTCATTATTTGCTATGAATTGAAATCGTGCCCACTAAAATCGTATTAATTGTGGATAACTGTTTTAATGTGAAGAAGCCTAAATGGATCAGACTTAGTAAAAAATGCACCCTTTTTGGTAAGCAAAATGATTAATGGTCATATGATAGAGTCTCAAGATATATTGTGAGTTTTTCAACACATTCGCTTCAGAACTCTTAAGGATATCTCATTATTTGTTATGAATTTCAATTTACAGGAAACAAGGAGATGTTCAGCAACTTCTTCTTGAACATTTAAGACACCTTCAGATCCTGTCTTCTTTCATTTGCATAAAGAAAAACAGAATGCATATCCTTTTTTTTCCACCCCATCCAGTCTTGGGTGAAGAGAAGCTATTAGCCGAAGTGGTAACCAGAATCACGCGATGGAAAAAAATGGCTTCCCATCTCAAAACACCCACGTCTAATGACAGCCTTCCGCAGTGACGTCACACGATGAATGCAAAGCAGAGAACAGGGGGAAGCAACAGCAAAAAAATGGAGAGAGATTGAAATATTATATAAGGCAAAAATCTTAACAAATTGCCTTCGACAAAGGCAACCTGTAATTTTCTGAACTTACTCGTCCATCCATCAAAGGGAAGGGGGAGGTGGAAAGAAGTCGAAGTTTTCGTTTGGGAAAAGAAGAAGAAGAAATGAAGTGAAGAAAAAAAAGTTTCGGTAGTGGTGGTTTCTCGGGTAATGGATGAGGGGGCTTCGGAAAACGGACTGCACAGACATCCCCTCGACTTCCGGTGGAAAGTTTCAGGAGCAGTCAGTCACGTTAACGACAAAACGCGGACATTAGTCAATTTTTTGGTTATATCATAAGGCTTCCCAACTTTTTCGTTCCATTTTTTTTTCCTTCCTTGTTGTGAAAAATAGATTTAGAATGGAGGCCACATTTTTAATGCACTCAGGAACTGGATATTATGCTTCAGGTTATCAATTAGGTAATAGTTTGTGGGGAAAAATTAGTTATAAATAGGCGAGCTATTTTCTTGATATTGTTCGAAGGGAGATAGAGAGTTCATTTATAAATAAAACATCAGCACATATATACATTTTTTAAATTCTAATAGTTGCACTTTTAAATAAATCCGAATAATCGGAAAGGATAGACTTTATTTTTAATATGAAATTCCTTGTAAACATTGAATTTTTTTAACATGAAATTCATTGTAGACATTGAATGTTTTTAAAAATTGATTGGTCTAGGTGTATGCTCCATATTAAGATGATATTCCATTGGAAGTTTGAGAAATGACTTAATTACATTTTTTTCTTTCTCTTAACAACGATTAGAAAAAACATTTTTTTTTAACATCGGCGAGCCTCATGCTCCACTTATGTTTGTATATATTATTTCATTACTTAGGTATTATCATCCGGGCGTTGATAAAAGAGCATTGCTTACCGAGAGGACTCTCAGGGGTAAATACACCTTTTTTTTATTAAAGGTGAGAAACCCTCCTGAGCTATCGATACGAGAAAGTGTGATGTACAATGAACTATGTGTTATTTATGAGCAATGTGATCGCAATGTAAACAATGTGTGATTCGATAACGATAGTAACCTTGCGACAATCGCTATCGAATCACATGGTTTCTGAAATGGATGATTCTTATTCATTAGTGCAGCAGATTGATAAGCAGTCCCTGATGATCCAAGGTCGTCTTTCCTACTGGCAGATCAAGGATGTTCTAGCAAATTTAAACTGACCGCTCTTGCATGCCATCGGAGTATATTACCACTGAATCACGAATCGGGTATTATGGAGTCTTTGAGGACTTATTCAAGAAGAAGAGGGTATAGGTTCAGTTGTTATTCCATCTACGATAGCCAATTAAACCGATTGATGGATATGTATGTATTTAGGCAAGATGCTTTGTTTACATCGCGCTGGTTTTACTTATGTGAACAGTTCTGTTTCAAAGATTTTTAGTAAAACATTTTTCTTTTGTTTTACGCTGCACTGGATAATGCTTGCCTCCCTACAATTCGTATCAATGTGCAAATAATGGCAAGCCAATGGGCCAGAATAGGGAAACAATTACGTCTTCCTGATACAAACTTTAAGATTATTTCTTTTAAAAATTGTTAAGAACGTTACAGACAAAAATGGAAATATAGTTTAAAAATTGAAAACAGAATAAATGTTGCCCTTTTTAATCAATCTATTTTTATGTACAAATACATTGCATGGAAACTTATGAATAAAACTGTTTATTATGAGTTTTATATTTGAATGTAATACACATTTTCTACAGTTTTATTAAATTATATTTTAAAATTATTAATTTTAATATAATATTATATTAAAGCACATAATTTTAAAAAAAAGTGGAATAAAGTTCTTTTAAGCGATATTTTTATAATTCACACAGATAAAATGAAAACATTATTCTCCATTTACAATATCTGCATATAAATGCACATTCAATGACATAAAATGTATTGCTTGATATTTATTTCTACATAAATAGTACTTATTTTAAAATAAGACTGATTTTCTAAAATAAATATTTGGCGGCAGAATCCTTTGTATTTTGTATTTGAATAATAATTATATATTTTTAACGCTTTAAAAGAGAGTACAAAATATTTTACTATTTATCTTTGTAGAAGAGATACAATTACTCAAAAAAATCAATAGTGTCTAAAAAGAAAATTTCACTTCATTTACATAGATTTAATATTTTAGAATTCATTTTTTTCACATTCTAGACCTTATTATCTTTATCCTATAAGCTGTTTTGATTTTTTTGTATTATACAAGAAACAGAAATAGGGTAAATATTCCTTCTGTATGTTTTTCTATTCTCTGGTGTTTATTTAACGGCATGAAAATGTAGAATGCTGGAATAGCTTATGCACATATGTTATTGATGTGTATGACATTTACGTTTTTTGCAAATTTATTTCAGTACATTTCTAGAATCATATTTTCCGTTTATATACATTTAAAGAAATTAAATTAACTGTATATACATGATTTTATAATACACTCATGTCCATAAATTAAGGATAATGAAGTTCAGGCAAAGAAAGAGACAAAAGCAAAACAAATTTGACTTATTTGTAAAAGTCTATTTATTAAACAAAAGGTAAAGAGCAAAAAAGATGCTATATGTTTGACATAATTAATAAAAATCCGATTTTTACTCCCTGGAGCAAATTTCAAAAAGAACCTATTTACAAAAACAGTATAACATGGTTAATATGGAGTATGTCTCCCGGACGATGCAATACAGGCCTTACAACGCCTAGGCATGCTGAGTATCAAATTATCAATCTGATCTTGGGGAATATTACACCACTCATCAAGCAATGCCCTCCGAAATTCCGGTTGACAGGTGGGAGGCGGTTGACGGGCTGCAATTGTTGCCCTTTAAGCATATCCCACACATGCTCTATTGGATTCAAGTCCGGTGAGTATGCTGGCCAATCCATACGGGTGATATCGTCCAATTGAAGGCATTCGTCTACAATGTTTGCACGGTGAGGACGGGCGTTGTCATCCATAAACAGAAATTCAGCACCAATGCCGCCCCGAAACAAACGGGTACATGTTGTTCCAGAATGACATCCCGATAGATGTGGCCTGTCATCGTTACACTCTGAACATGCAGGTCATTCTGAATCAAGAATAATTCCTCCCAAATGAGCCATCCTGCACAACCGTAACGTGTACAATGGTGTCCTTTGGTGGTAAAGGTACCTGGCGGTCGCCATATGAAAGTCGGCGAGAATCATACTGCAAACTAAACCTGGACTCGTCGGAAAACATCACAAAAGACCATTGTTGCGATGTCCACAATGCATGCTCTTACTCCAGGTTAATCGCAGGCGCCAGTGAGTTGCGATAAGTGGAACACGTCTGACAGGCCTACGAGCATATAGACCAATGTGCCCTAAGCGTCTGTACACGGTCTGCCTGAAACTGTCGTACCGGTAGCTCAAGAGAGCTGACGAGACAGGTCTGATGCTGTGCTCCGTCTGTTTCTTTTGGCAGTAACTTCTAAATACCGGTCCTCATTCGGCGCTGTAACTCGGGAGCGACCTGTGCTGTAACATCTACTCACATTACCATCATCTTGGAATCGTTGCCAAAGCCTGGAGATGACACTCTGGGCGATTCCAAGTTCCTCGGATACTTCCAGCTGGGTACGTCCACATTCCAGTCGTCCGATAATTCTACCACGTAAAAAATCATCCAAATGCTTCTTTTGTGCCATAACTATGCGGTTATTGCACTGAAAGGCTTTTAACGCGCTTGTGAACAATTTTACTTCTTTGCCACCATTCCTTATATGCCCTCTCTTACACTCTTGTTATTGTGACGTACTATCCGCGCCATCTGGTGGTTTTCTGTAATTTGCATATTCTTCTTCAAGATGTGTGTGATAATTCTGCATGTGAAATTTTTATTTTAGAGTTCAATTTTTTGTGTGATTCTGAATTATCCTTAATTTATGGACTTGAGTGTAATAATAAAAAACGATTTGTGGCAAGGTAGTTGTATTGCAAATTTTACAAATTTTTTATTTTGAACATTATAATTTACAAATAAATTATTTGAAATTCCTTATTTTTAAAATTCATGCATATAATCTGTCAAACTGATTGCATAAAATATAAAATGAACATTAAATTAAACACTGAAACATAAAGCTGATTAAATTAAAACTAATTAAATAAAGCTGAGCATTAAACATCATTAAATATAATGAACATTTCTATAAGTATTTATAAAATTATTTTCAATTATATATATATTCAAAGGTATAAATAATAAACATAAATAATAAATAATCATAAATAAATTATAAATTTTTTTGCGAAATTTGTTGCTGTTTTAATTTTTTAAAGTTCAATTTGAATAGATAAAATTGAATATGATTAAATGATTGTTAAGTTCTTTGTTTTGATAAATAATTTAATTGTTACAAACACTTCAGGCATCTTTCGCGTAAATTTATTATTTCTAATTTACTATGCACGATCATTTTCACTGTAACTTTAACCATTAAACCTCCTTAGTCAACTTTCAGAAATTTCACTTTATTATTCATATTACCCAGCCTGTAAATATCTTTCTCTTAAATTTGTACTTAGCATATATCATAAAAACTAAAATTTATCATAAATTAAGACATTAATTCATATTTTTAATTTATTTTGCTGAAAAATAAATCAAAACATGAATTTTGTATCTGAATATTTAATCAATTCATTAGAGTTTAAAGAGATAATTTAAATAATTATTGTGACGGACGGCATGTTTTTTTTTTTTTTTTTTTTTTTTACTTGATTCTATATTTTTTTTTCTATTTAACATTACATAAATTTTAAAAAAAAAAAATCTGTTTTTTGAGTTAAAATAATAAATTATAGTAAGTATTTAATCATGCATTATAAGCGTTTTTGAGAAACATAAATGCTGTTCTATATAGAACGTTATTTCATGCACTTGAAATAATTTGATGAAAGATTTTTCTGTATTATAATGTATTCTCGATAGTGTGAAGGTTTATCTTTTTTCTTTCTTTTTTTTTATTATGTAATTGTCTAATAGGGAGTAATTTCTTACAAGGACGATATTATATTCTAGAACTCTTAGAAGTAAGAAGAAACCCGAAAGCTACCACCAGGAAACCTAAACACATTTTGGCTACATAACACTTTATTACGTAATGCAGCAAACTGCTGACACTTTTGACTCAAAATCATCATCGAGGCTCCTCGTTGTTACATAACATTACTGATTCATACACATTAAAAAATGATTTATAGTGATGATTATTGTTATTTGCAATAAGGTACAAAAGTACCATTGTAACAGCTTAGCCAATAAAAGAAAATATATTTATTTGACTTTTCAAGTAAAAATTCCTAAAATTCAATACTGTAACCCATGAAACGAAATATCGTCTAAACAATTTCAGATCACAAGATAAAACTTGAATTCAACATTTTAATTACAGAATGTATAATTTGAAGTAATGTGCAAATGAATTCATCACACGAAGTACAAATGAATTCATTAAATATAAAAATTCCTTAATATAAATTTAGTTATTTTTAATCTCCATCGACATCAATGAATTTTTCTTAACTTATAGCCATGGGAAGCATTATACTCAATGATTACACACAGTATTACTATGGAGCAATGTTGTGAGCTTGATTAACTTTGAATTCGCCCATTTGATACATAAAGCCCTGTTTATTGGGTTCGACCATATTTGGGTAAGTAAATGTTTGGATGTTTGCACGCTTAATGCCTGAGGTTGGTTTATTAAGTTGTCTATGGTCGCTCGACCCTATACATGTTTTGACTACTCTACCAACGCAACGTGTTGGTATTGTTACAACAATGAATTGTTTACAATTTCTATATCAATGTTAACAGGCAGAGTTCAAATCGAATATTTGTTCTGTCTCGGAAAATTATAATAAGTAGATCCAGAAAATCATTCAAGTTCTTCAGTAATATAATTTAAGTTAAATTTTAATGCTTCAATGACATAATATTTTACTGAAATTTTAAAATTTTTTTATGTAGTACAAATAATAGTAGTTTTGTTAGATATCATTTTGATTTGTAATTCGTGCATCTATATTTAAGGATTTAGTCTGAAATATTATTCTATAAATATTTCGATAAATAAATTTAACTAACTAAGAAAACTATCAGTATCAACAAAAAAAGTTTAAGATGCTCACCGTAATGTGGAATAAAATACAGAATTCCATCTGTAATTAAATTTTGTTGCACACCGTGGGCCATTTCTCTCATCACACATTTTCAGAGTTTCTATAATCTCTAAAATATGATTACTTCATACTTAATTGTTCTTATGTATTTATTGTGTATAAAAATGTTTCCTTACGATAAACCTATTAATAAATGTCAAATTAGATAATGGCTTTCATAAAATTCGTTTACCATTTTTTTTTTTTTTTTCAATATTGTTAAAAAATTGAATCAACTATAAATGGGAAAAAAATTTTCGTTATAGACTTTATTAAAAAAGATTTAAATAGTAGCTTTATAGATGAACCATGATTCTGATTTTATCTCTCTATATATTTTCAACCAGTTGGCCACATATTACCATACTTTTTTTATCAAATTTCACCCAGTTGACCAACTATAAATCATATTTCATGTTAAAAATTCGTCAATTTAGAAGGATAAAACATAAAAATATAATAACATCTTTAATAACAATTTTAAAGAAAGTTGTAGATAATTTTTCTTGTATGAAGTTAAGAGAATTTCGCCATACTAACTTTCGTGTGTATGCATTAAATGTCCTTGTTTTTCATACGATTTATCTATTTGTAAAACGAAATTCTGTTTAAAGCCTTTAATTCCAAAAATTTTACAAATGTTTTTTAAAGCTTTTCGAACAACATGATAGAGTTAACATTTCGAAAAAAACTATTATTATAACTTCGTCAATGTTATAAGTTAATCGTTCAATGTGATATTTGAAAAACACTACCTAACTTTATTATAAGTTAGAATGGGATCTTCTGAGCAGTTGCATTGTTTTGAATTATATTTCCACTGTTTTAACAAATAATCTTAATCCCTTTCTCTTCTTAATCTCGCTTTAAAAAAAAAAAAAAAATTCTACCACAAGCGGAAATCGTAACTTCATTATATCGCCTAATTTTTATAAGATAATCTCCGGAAGTTCCTCCTAAGATCTGCAGGCACATATTTTGTGGCTAAGCCAAATTCCTTAAACCAGCCCTTCCTTCCATGGCATTTTTACAATTACAGCACCCAGGAAAGAAGTTTCAGTGGGGCGAGATATCCTTTTCTTGGGAAAGCAGACTCTCAAATCTGGGGCTCCTAACTCATCTCACTCTGGCTGCAGGGCTCTTCCGCTCCATGGACTACCCACCCAACACAGACTATAAATTTCGCTTCCTAACTTTTCTCGCAAGGCCGGGGATTAGGGGTGCAGCCTTGTCTAATGGGGTCCATCCCCCTAACGCCCGGAATTAAAACTGCACACGATTCCGAATAAACTAACAGAATGGGGCCTCATTAAAGTCTCGTGCACGCAGTAGACGACTTTTCAGAGGGTATGGGGTGGGGCGAAGGGTGTGGCGGTCCCAGTTAAGGGTTGACAGAAGATTCGAAAAAGACGTGCTTCCAGGGAATTAAAAAGGAGTGAACGTGTCATATCTTATTCCAATTTTTAAAATGTTAAGGCCTTTTTGGATTTTAAGGAATAAAATGGAGATCGTTGGCCTGTCTTGGTTATACAAGGTTTTAATGCGATGGTAGTTTGCAAATAATACAATGATATATCTAAAGAATTAATTAGGTATATTGCTCCATCATGTTCCATATTAACTAGTGGAAATAATATATTAATTCATTTTAAGTTATGTTAGCTAGTTTATAACATTATTTAAATAATGTTAAATAGTGCTAACTTTTTGATAGCCCTAACTTTTTGGTTAATAATAATTTATTTTCAGAAATAGGGTACATGTAAACTTTTGGGGGTTGTTTAATACAGATAAAAAAGCCTTTTAAAGTGTGGTTTTTACTCTTCTAATCGTATAAACTTTGTTCTATATTGCTGCCATATAACAGAAGCAACATCTAAGGAATTAGTACCTTCCTTTCATCTCTTGTACTCTTGTAAGAACTTTCTGATGTACTGATTTGTAGTCCTCATCTCTGGCATTAACACGCAATGTTCACTTAAACTTGCTTATTGGCTTTTGAAACCCATTTATAAATGTATTTAGAATCTGATTTTATTATTGGATAATTTAAGACATATAATGAATAATAGATAGTTAGATATTAATGCGAAAAAGTTTTCTACATTGAAAAACATTTTTTTGATATATCTGTGAGTTTCATATCCCTGTAATTTATAACACGAAAGAATGATAGAGAAAAGAACTGGCTTTTGGTAGGCCTTTTAGGAGTAAATATCTTCCATTTGCGTTTTCTGTAGGAAAAATCCGGAGAAACTTGCAACAGGCAGCCTGATTGTCCATGACAAATATTTATGCACTTTGTACAATCTACCGCAGGGATGGGCAAACGTTTTCCAAAATCGAAAAAAAAAAAAAAAAAAAGTTTGGTGGGCCAAGATAAATTTTTCTAAAATTTAAAAACAATATACAAGTATTACAATTTAAATATGTTAATGAGATGAATGAAATTGAGATTTCATTTTTAAAAGTTCCTTATATTGAGGTTCGAAGTGAGATGTACTGATTCTAAGGAACGAGTCCTAAATGCTCATCTGTCAGTCTACTTTGAAATAATTCTTTCTAAGCTTCATAGTTGAACACACTTGTTCACATATATAAGATGAAGCAAACATAGCACTGATTTTTCTGGCAAACAAACCCACTTTCGATAATGATTTGCAAAAATCTAACTTTGCCATATTTAGAAATAACTGCTTGAGATGATTTTTAGATTGCAATTCAATTTATTCAACCTGCAAATCTGACCTCCTGTTTCTCAATTTACGTTAAAAGGCATGGTAAAAATATCCAAATAGAGAATGTAAAAGATCATCAGTCCTTTGAAAAAAAAAGGAAAAAAATAATATTTAATCAAAGTAGAAAAAGAAATAGATATATAATATATAAATATATATTTCTTTTAATTTGCCTCGGACCAGCAAATTAAAATTCTATCCGCGGGCCAGATAGAACCTCCAGCCGGGCCGAAGTTGGCCCGCGGGTCGTAGTTTGCCCATCCCTGCTCTACCGAGTTGCCCTTTTTTTCTGAATACAGTGATTGAAAACCACCAATTTAGTCAAATCTGAACCCTTGTGCACGTTAATTGTGCATATTGCTGCCCGATACAGAGCAATTGTGACATTACAACAAAACTTCACAATGCCGAAATTTTTAAAGTTGTTCAAAAAGCTTCAAGAATTTCTGGAAGGAAATGCTTTTAATGTGAATTTCATTTTACAAATAGATCAATCTGCTCAAAGTGTATGAAAAACAAGGAAATTTAATGCATAACATATGACCGTTAGTATGGCGAAGTACTCTTAAATTCAAACAATAATAAATTTACTTGCAATTTACATTAAAATTGTTATGTTTTGTTTAATTTTTATGCTGTATCCTTCTAAATTGACGAGATTTTGTTATGAAATATGATTTAAAGTTGCTCAACTGGCTGAAAATATGGAAAGACAAATACGTGTCAGCAGATCTTAAGAGTAACTTCAGGAGAATATCATATTCTTGAGTTATAATAATTAGATGATATAATGAAGATACGACTTTTGTTTTTGAGAGAGAAATTTTCGTTTTGTATTTAAAGCGAGATTAAAAAGAGAAATGGATTAACGATCGTTTGTTGAAACAGCAAAAACATAACTCAAAGAAAATTCTCATCATCCAGAAGATTCTATTCAAACTCATAATCAAGTAAGGTACTGTTTTTCAGATATCATCTTAAACAATGAATATATAATATTGACGAAGTTATATTAATAATAATCTTTCCGAAATTTTCAGCTCGATCAAGTTATTCGAAAAGCTTTAAAAAAATATTTGCAAAATTTCCAGATTGAAATGCTTTTAACATGAATTTAGTTTTACAAATAAATCAATAGGTTGAAAACGTATGAAAAAAACAAGGACATTTATGCATCTACGAAGTGTGGCAAAGTACTCTTAACTTATACAAGAGCAAACTTACCTGAAACTTTCTTTAAAATAGTGATGTTTTATTTTATTTTTATGTTTTATCCTTATAAATTGACGAGGTTTTAGTATGAAATAGGATTTACAGTTGGTTATGATATGTAAGCAACTGGTTGAAAGTTGATAAAAAAAAAGTATGATAATATGTGGTCAACTGGTTAAAAATATGTAGAAAGATAAAATCAGAATCATAGGCCATCTATAAAACTACTCTTTAAATCGTTTTGAAGCCTATAACGAAAATCTATTAAAAATCCTATTTATAATTGATTCAATTTTTAACAGCATTGGAAAAAAATAAACGAATTTTATGAAAGCCATTATCTAATTTAAAATTTATTAATTAGGGTTATCGCAATTAAAAAATTTTTTTGCAAGATAAATACAAAACAAGTAATATAAAAAAAAATTTTTAAAGGCAATTCCTACTTTTTTTCACTCTTTTGCAGAAAAGTCCTTTACAAATAAATATGAAATTTTCCTCTTACATATGGCGCCATCTATTATTAGATATATGCAACTTAAATCTAACAAAAAACTAAAATTAATTAATTAAATTTAATTACTGAATTAATATTCGAAAAAACTGTATTAACATCAAGTGTCATCCAATGCAATTTAAAAAAAAGTGTATTTGAACTTTAGTGGATGAATAAAAAAGTTTTTTAATAACGATTGAAAATTTGAACAAGACGGCATATAGGTAGAGTGTGAAGCAAAAGTAGGAATTGAAAAAAAAATTAAGTTTGAGGTGATCATATTTCAGAGATTGTAGAAACTACGAAAATGCCTGATAAGAGACAAGTCCCACTATGTACAACAAAAATTAACTAGGGATGGAATACTGTGTTTTATTTTACATTATAGTGAGTGTCTTAAACTTATTTTGTTGATCCTGATTGTTTTATTAGTTGCTTAAATTTAATCGAAATATTTGCAGAACAATATTTGAAACCAGATTCTTAAATATATTGATGCAGGAATTATAATCTAAATGATACCTAGGAAAACTACTATTATTTGTAATACATAGAAATCTTAAAATTTCAGAAAATATTATGTAATTTAAGCATTAAAATTTAACTTAAAGTATATTAATGGAGAGCTTGAATCATTTTGTGAATCTATTTATTATAATTTTCCTTGATAGTACAAATATTTCATTTGAACTCTGCTTGTAAGCATTAATATTGAAATTGTAAACAACCATTGTTGTAACAATACCAACACGTTGCTTTGCTAGAGTAGTCAAAACATGTATAGGGTCGGACGCACATAGACAACTTAATAAACCAACCTCAGGCATTAAGTGCGCAAACATCCAGACATTTCCTTGCGCAAATAGAGTCGAGAACCAATAACAGGGTTTTATGTATCAAATGGGTCAATTCAAAGTTAATCAAGCTCACAACATTGCTCCATAGTAATACTGAGTGTAATTATTGAATATAATGTTTTCGCGGCTATAAGTTAAGAAAAATTCATTGATGTCGATGGAGGTTAAAAATATCTTAATCCATGTGCATTTAATGAATTCATTTGTGCATGCGTTCAAATTATACATTTTGTAATTAAAATGTTTAAATCAAGTTTAATTTTGTGATCTTAAATTGTTTGGAAGATATTTGGTTTTAATAGTTGAAATATTGAGTTTTAGGATTTTTCCTTGAAAAGTCAAATACTTATATTTGCTATTACTGGCTAAGCAGTTATCATGGTAACTTTTTGTACCTTATTTAAAACATCAATAATCATCATTATAAATCATTTTTAATGTATGGGATCAGTAATGTTATGCAACAACGAGTAGACTCGAGGGTGATTGTGACAGACAAATGTCGGCAGTTTGGCTGCACTACAGAATACAGTGTAATGCAGCCAAATGAAATTTTATTAAAAAAAAATGTATAAGAAATTGTAAAAATTGTATTTGTTGATTTGCATTTGTATTTTATTTATGTATAATTTGTAAATTGTATTTTTGTTGATTTGTATTTAGTATTTGTATTTGTTGATTTGTATTAGTATTTGTATTTGTATTAGTATTTGTATTTGTATTATTTATGTATAAGAAATTGTATTTGTTGATTTGTATTAGTATTTGTATTTGTATTATTTATGTATAAGAAATTATATTTGTAGATTTGTATTTGTATTATTTATGTATAAGAAATTGATTTAAGTAAATTTTGAAAATAGGATTAAAAACCTAAAAAAACAATGATTGTATTTTATGTGTGCTGTGAATGCTGTGCCTTATGGCTAAAACCATTTATTTCTAAAAGGACAACATATAGTAGATTCAACGTTGCCCAGAATATACTATGAGAGAGGGGGCCTGCAACTAATGCATTTATATTATAGCACCACAATTTTGTACAAAACACTTTATAGAGGGAAGTTGCAGACCCCCCTCCTCTTTGAGCCCTGCAGTCTGATGGCCAATTGGCTACCGCTGTAGCCATTGGTATCATAGGCTTCCGGTTCGAATCCTGGCGATGGCATGGATGTTTTGTTAATGGTTCGGAGTCCACTTTAAACTGTAGATCCCGGTCTAATTAGCCCAAAGTGCGCTCTATGAGAATTGTATTATTATGCATGACATAATTACATGAAACATCCTACATAATACATCATATATAATTACATAAATAACCGTATGAAGAAAATTAAAGTAAATCCTATCATCTACATATTTGTCATCTTACTTCTAAGTGTTCTAGAATATACTAACATCTCTGTAGGAAATTAACTTTGCTTAGGCACCTGATCTTATCACAATCCTGGCTGTGGCGTGGATGTTTGTGAGTGATTCGGATTCCACTTTAAACTGTAGGTCCCGGTCCGTTTAGCCCTCGTGTGCATAAGATGACCGTAGAGCGACAAACTAAACATATCACAACAGTGATCAGAAAAGTTGAGGTGCACAGACGAAAATGAATTATGAAAACTCCCTAAAAGGACAGCTAAGCTACCAGTCAAAACTTTTCAAAAACATCACAGCAAAAAAAACCCAAGAAAAGTGAAAGTTTCGCATTATAGTGAATCCATTGCAACACTGAAAATTTTTTTTTTTTATAACTAGAATAATTTGCTTTTTAATAAATAACAAATTATTTCAGGTACATAAAAGAACCCCTGAATGGCCGAGTGGCTAGCGATCTGGCGCTCGATATCACAGGTTTCGGGTTCGAGTCCCGCCGGGGCCATGGATGTTTTTAGAGGATCGGAATCCACATTAAAACTGTAGGTTCCAGTCTAACATGATTGTAAAGCGTAGGGCTGACAACTCTACCCCGTAAAAGAAAACATCTCACGTTTCGAAATTTTCCAGTAGGCAAACGGCCTTGACCCACCATGGGACTGTTGCGCCAATCATGATGAAATAAAATAACGTTTTATTTATGACAACATTTATATTTTTAAATTAAAGTACAAATTTTTTTTGAAAATAGTAAAATAAATAGTAATATACTCTTTAATAGTAAAATAGAAAAAGAATCAAGCAAAAAACACATTATATCTAAACAACAATTTTTTTAAATTATCTATTTTAAACTTTAATGAATTGATTAAATATTCAGATACAAAAATTCATGTTTTGATTTATTTTTCTGTAGAATAAATTAAAATTATGAATTACTGTATTTATTTATAATAAATTTTAATTTTACGATTTAAGCTAAGTGCAAATTTCTGAGAAAGATGTTTTCAGACTGTGTGATATGAATAATTAAGTGAGAATTCTGAAAGTTGACTAAAGAGGTTTAATGGTTAAAGCTATAGTGAAGATGATCGTGCATAATAAATTAAAAATAACAAATTACTTCAATGATATTTGAATTGTTTGTAATAATTGAATTATTTATCAAAACAAAGAATTTAATAATTAATAATTTAATCATATTCTATTTTATTGATTCAAATTAAACTTTTAACTAATTAAAACAGCAACAAATTTCACAAAAATTTTTAATTATTATTATTATTTATTTATGTCTTTGAATACATAGATTCAAAATAATGGTATTAAAACTTATAGAAATTTTCATCATATTTAATGTTTAATGTTCAATTTTAATTTATTAGTTTATTTAATTAGTTTTAATTTAATCAATTTTAATTTCAGTTTTTAATTAATTTATTTATTTAATTAGTTTTCATTTCATCAGTTTTAATTTTCAGTTTTTAATTTAATGTTCATTTTATATTTTATGCAGTCAGTGGACAGCAATATGCATGAAATTTTTTAAAATAAAGAATTTCAAATAATTTATTCGCTAAGTTATAAAGTTCAAAAAGAGAAAAATTGTAAAATTTGCAATATAACTGTCAGACCACAAATCGTTTATACGACAAATTTGTACTATAAAGCGTGTATATATGATAATTTAATTTCTATAAATATATATGTAAACGGAAAATATGATCCTAGAAATGTAGTGAAATAAATTTACAAAAACCTAAATGTTATACACATTGAATAACACATGTGCATAAGCTATTCCAGCTATTCTACATTTTCGTGCCATTAAATAAACACCAGAGAATAGAAAAATATACTGAAGGAATATTTACCCTATTTCTGTTTCTCTTATAATATAAAAATCCAAACAGCTTATGGAATAAAGATAATAAGGTCTAAAATCTAAAAATGAATTCTAAAATATTAAAAGCTATGCAAATGATGTGAAAATTTTCTTTTTTGAGACACTATCGATTTTTTTAATAAATATATCTCTTTTACAAAGATAAATAGTAAAATATTTTGTATTCTCTTTTAAAAGGTTAAAAAATATAAATATTATTCAAATAGAAAATACAAAGGATTTTGTCACCAAATATTTACTTTAAAAATCAAAATCTAATTTCAAAATAAGTATCAAGCGATACATTTCATGTCATTGAATGGGCATTTATGTACATATTCAATGACAGAAAATGTATTGTATGACAAAGTGTTGTAGATGGAATTGGATTATGTTGTGAATGGAGTACAACGTTTTTATTTTATTTGTGTGAGTTATAAAAATATTACTTAAAATAACTTGATTTCACAGTTCTTTTAAATAATGTGCTTTAATAAATTATATGTATGTTAAAATTAATAATTTTAAAATGTATTTTAATAAAAATGTAGAAAATCGAATTACATTCAAATATAAAGCATATAATAAATAGTTTTATTTGAATGTTACCTTGCAATGCATTTCTATTTTGTAAATTACAGAACAGATAGACTGAGAAGAAGGACAACATTTATTCTGTTTTTCAATTTTAAGCTATATTCACGTTTTTGTCTGTAATGTTCTTAACAACTTTAAAAGAAGATAATCATACAATTTGGTATCAGAAGGACGTAATCCTTTCCCAAATCTGACCCATTGTCTTTACATTATTTGCACATTGATACGAATTTCAGCGTGTCAAGCATTGAATTATAGTATATAATAAATAGTTCTATTTGTAAGTTTAATCGTAATGGGTTTTTTTGTAAATAATATAACAGATAGAATGAGAAAAAAAAAGAACAGTATTCATTTCAATTCATTCAATCAGCATTTTTCAATTTTAAGCTATATTCTTATTTTCGCCTGTAATGTTCTTAACAACTTTAAAAGACGATAAGCATAGAAGGTGGCATCAGAAGCAATTCTGGTCCATTGAATTCTTATTATTTGCACATTGATACGAATTGTAGCATACCAAGTATTATCCAGCACAGTGTAAAACAAAAGAAAAATGTTTTCCTGAAATCTTTTAAAGATTAACTGCCTCACATTTATATCACACATAAGGAAACTAGCGCAATGTAAACAAAGAATTTTTGCATCCTGTACATATCCAACAGCCGCATTAATTGGCCATTGTAGATGGGATAAGAATTGAACCGGTAACCTCTTACTCTGAAGAACCTTGAATAAGACCCAAAGACTGTATAATGCCCGATTCGTGATTCAGCGGTAATATGCCAAGCTAGCAAGCAAAAGAGGTCGAATTTTAATCTGCTATCAGTATCCTTGCTATGCCAGCCTTGGCTGATCATGGTACTGTTGCGCCAATGAAGAAGAAGAAGCATCCTTGGAAGTCACTGCTTCCAAAAATCATGTGACACTATGACGATGGTATATTACATTGACAAATTTCTCGTATTGATAGTTCAGGAGAGTTTCTCTCAACTGCCAAGCTAGACAGGTGCATTTACCCCTGAGAGTCCTACCGGTAAGCAATGTTCTTTTATTAACGCCCGGATGCTCGCAGCAGACATAAGTGGAACATGAGACCCACCGATATTCAACAAAAAAATATTTTCTAATCGTTGTTAAGTGAAAGGAAAAAAAAAAAAATGATGTAATATCTCAAGTATCCAATGCAATATCACCTTAATATGAAATTCTATAAATGACTCTCTATCACCTATCGAACATTATCAAGAAAAATAGCTAGGCTATTTATAACTAATCTTTCTTCACAAGCTATTACCTAATTGATAACCTGAAGCATAACATCCAGTTCCAGAGTGCATTAAAAATGTGGCGTCCATTCTAAATCTATTTTTCACTACAAGGACGAAAAGAAATGGAACAAAAAAAAAGGAAATTTTATGACGTAACCAAAAATTGACTAATGCCCGCGTTTTTGTCGTTAACGTGACTGACTGCTCCTGAAACTTTTCCACGAAAGTCGAGGGGGATGTCTGTGCAGTCCGTTTTCGAAGCCCCCTCATCCATTACCCCGAGAAACCACCAGGACCGAAACTTTTTCTCTTCACTTCATTTCTTCTTCTTTTGCCAAACGAAAACTTCGACTTCTTCCCACCTCCCCTTCCCCTTTGATGGATGGACGAGTAAGTTCAGAAAATTACAGGTTGCCTTTGTCGAAGGTAATTTGTTAAGGATTTTTGCCTTATATAATATTTCAATCTCTCTCCATTTTTTTGCTGTTGCTTCCCCTGCTGTTCTCTGCTTTGCATTCATCGTGTGTGACGTCGCTGTGGAAGGCTGTCATTAGACGTGGGCGTTTCGAGATGGGAAGCCATTTTTTTCACCATCACGTGATTCTGGCTACTACTTCCGCTAATAGCTTCTCTCCACTCCTAAAACTGGATGGGGTGGAAAGAAGATATGTATTCTGGTTTTTCTTTATGTAAATGAGTGTAGACTGGACCTCAAGGTGTCTTAAATGTGCAGGAAGAAGTTGCTGAAAATATTCTTGTTTCCTGTAAATTGAAATTCATAACAAATAATGAGTTATTCTTCAGAGTTCCGAAAAGAATGTGTTGAAAAACTTCCAATATATCTTCAGGCTATATCCATGACCAATATTCATTTTGCTTACCAAGAAAATGTCTTTTTTACTACGTCGGAAACATAAGACTTCTGCACATTGAAGCATTTACCCACTCTATAGATGAAGCCCAACTTTGGTGGATTTATTTTAATACTATGAGGATGAATCTGCGTTTCTACCCATTTTAGAAAAGAAGAAAAAGTTTGTATTTGATCAATTTTGAATCATCAGATTTAATTAATTAATTCAATCAAGTTGATAATACCATTTCAAAACTACATCTTTTTCCAAAAAAAATAGCGTTTATTTTACTTTAACGTTTAAGTATAATTACAGTTTTATTAATTAAAATTGGTGGTTTAGAGTATTTATTCTTTTTATATTTTAGTTCACTTATTTTAATAGTCAGCAATTTCTAATTTGAGAATAAATGAAACAAACTTTTAATTAAAAGTTATTTAGTAATATTTAATATACAATAAAAAATAATGAAACATTTCATTTTTAATTCAAATATAAAAACAGACTTAATCAAATAAAAAAAAAGGAATAAACTACCCAGAAATTAAATTTTCAATTTCTAATTTGAGAATAAATGAAACAAACTAAGATGAGATGAATAAAAAATTCCTTATAGTTAAGAATAGAAATTAAAATTTAGATGATTTTTTTAATTATATATGTAATTTAATTAAAAACATTTTATAACAAATTACTTAAATAAATAAAAATATTTTTAATTTAAATATAATACTGTTTATTATTTCAGTTCTTTGGAATAAAATACACAATTATTTTCATTTATAAAATTTAAATATATATGAAATATAATTTTCTTTATTTCGATATCCTTTCTTATCTTTAAATAAATGGTGCCAAAGTTTTTATTTAACCTACGATCTATTACACCGAATTATTCTTTCACAAAAAGTGAGTCAAAATCTAACCTTATTTTCAATTTTTTGTAGGTTTAAGAGTGGCGAGATCTCATCTTAAACAAGAGCGAGGTTTACAAAATTGCCTGAAGAAAAGCAAATATTTACACAAAACTTATCTGTGCCTGTTTCCTTCCCAAACACACCAACTCCTTCGACACTTTTTGAAGATATCCTAGTCCCCACCAAAAAACCAAAATCGTAGCAATTTTTCCTACTGAACAGGATGAGAGAAAGAAGGAAAAAACTCCAGTTTACTCCTGAAGATATGGAACCTCTTATCCCTTGTCGAAATCGAGTACAGGGATGAAAAAAAAACCTCGGAAAATATTTCATTCTTGATAACCATCTGATAGTTTTCTTCTTCTCATCCCCCTCCACCCCTCCCCTTCCCGGTGACACTGTTATCATCAAGGGAGGAATTCCCAAAGAGGGGAGACGGATGCCCGTTGCCATGGGTACGGGATTGTGGAAGATCCTCCGCATCCTCCTGAACAAAAAAAAAAAGAAAGAAAAGAAGAGCTGACACGGTTCTGTGATGTTTTTCTGCTCCAGCATTTGTTTCAACTTGTTAGAAGAGAGCCCTCTTCCATGTCAGATGCGATGGAGGCACGAGTATGTTTGGCATCCGAAATGCGAATTGGGATGGAAATCCTGGAAAAGGAATCAGGACAAACTCGATTCAGAAGTGAAGATGTGTTTAGTTCTATCTGCGTTTAATTTTAGAAGCATTAGAATAAAAGTTTCTATTTCATGAGACTTTGAGGTCAAAAGAACTAATATTTGTAAATTTATTCATTAACTACACTCAAGAACAAAAACATTATGACCACCTGTTAATAACGTTATATTATTATTAGATATATTATTTTTCTTCAGATTCTCTAGCAACAGTTAAATACCACTTCCACCTGATCACGTGCCTTCCACGTCATCCAGGCGAGTTCATTGCAAAATGTAGGGGTGGTCATAATGTTTTGGCTCTTGAGTGTATATCGTAATAAATTATTTTTAAAAAGTTTTTTTATTTTAAGAGAGCTTTTTCAAATTTGAAAAAATGACAAAAATTTGAATGAAAACTTTGCTCAATTTTTAAAGTAGGCATATAATAAAATTCTGGTGCTCGTTGCCATAGGTTTCGGGCTCGAGGACGGACGATGCCACGGTGTTTACAGCGGTTTGGAATCCCCTTTACCGTGGGGTGGCCTGAGGGTAGCTACATTTTGGCAAGCAGATAGCAAGCATTTTGGGGATTGGTACCACATGCTTTAGGTTCGAATCCTGGCAGTGACAGAGGTGATTTTAAAATTACCGTTTTTAAATTTTAATTAAAACATAAAAATTGTCTTAATCAAATAAAAGGAATAAACAAGACAGATATAAAATTTCTTTCTTCTTAACATGAAATGAACAAGTTAAATTTAGGAATGAATTGTTTTATTATACGTGTTGTTTTTATAACATATTACTTAAACAAACAGCAATATTGTTATTTAAATATAATAGTGTTTGTTAGTTCAATTTTTGGAATAAAATATACAATTAATTCCATTTATAAAATATAAATATTTACGAAATCTAATTTTCCTAACTTCTATATCCTTTCTTAACCTGAAGTAAATGGTCCCAAAGTTTGTATTTAACACACTATCTCTTGCAATGAATAATTCTTCCTCAAAAAGTGTGCCAAAATCTAACCTTATTTTAAATTTTTTTGTAGGTTTAAGAGTGGCAAGATCTCATCGTAAACAAGAGCGAGGTTTACAAAACTGCCTGAAGAAAAGCAAATATTTACACAAAACTTATCTCTGCCTTTTTCGTTCCCAAACACACCAACTCCTTCGACACTTTTTTAAAGATATCCCTAACCCCCCTCCCTACCCCCATCAAAAACAAAATCGTAGCAATTTTGCTTCTGGAAGAGGATGAGAGAGAGAAAAAAACTCCAGTTTACTCCTGAAGATATTTATCTTTTATCCCTTGTCGAAATCGAATACAGGAGTGGAAAAAAAAAGCGGAAATATTTCATTCTTGATAACCATCTGATAGTTTTCTTCTTCACTTCCCCCCTCCTCCCCCTTTAAAGAAGAAGAAAAAAAGTCGGAAATATTTCATGCTTGATAACCATCTGATAATTTCTTCTTCACTTCCCCCTCCCACCTTCTCGGTGACACTGTTATCATCAGGGGAGAGGAATTCCCAAAGAGGCAGACGGATGCTCATTCCCATGGCTACGAAATTGTGGAAGCTCTTCCGCATCCTCCAGAACAAAAAAAAGGAAAAGAAGAGCTGGCACGGTTCTGTGACGTTTCTCTGCTCCAGCATTCGTGCCATTTGTTTCAACTTGTTAGAATTGAGATCCCTCTTCCGTGTCACATGCGATGGAGACGCAAGTAGGTTTGGCATCTGAAATGCGAATTGGGATGGAAATCCTGGAAGAGGAATCAGGACAAACTCGATTCAGAAACCTTGCATAAAGGGGAGATCTGTTTAGTTCTTCTATCTTGGTTATTTTTAGAAGCATTAGGATAAAAGTTTTTATTTCAAGAGACTTGGAAATGAAAGGAACAATTATTTGATTATTTAAGCATTAACTATATTACAACAAATTATTATTTTGTTTTTTCTGCGAGACCATTTTCAAATTTAAAAAAATGACACAAATTTGAATGAAAAATTTTAATCATATTTTAAAGTACTATGCATATAACCAAATCCTGGCCGCAGGTTTCGTATTCGAGTTCTGGCGGTGCCACAGTGTATATAGCGGTTTGAATCTATGGTGGCCTGATGGATAGTTTGGCCATTGGTACCACAAGCTTCAGATTCAAATGCTGGCGTTGACATGTATGTTTTTAAATTTTAATTAAAATATAAAAACGGCTTTAATCAAATAAAAGGAATAAACAATATAGATATTAAAATTCTTTCCTATTACCATGAAATTAAGATATTCCCTTCAGTAAAGAATAAAAATTAAATTTAGGAATGAGATTTTTATTATATATGTTATTCTTATAACATTGTACTGAAACAAGCAACAATATGTTTATTTAAATATAATAGTGTTTATTAGTTCAGTTCTTCAGGAATAAAATATACAATTAATTTTATTTATAAAATATAACTACTATATACCAAATTTAATTTTCCGATATCCTTTCTTATATTTAAGTAAAGGGTGCCAGAGTTTATATTTGATCTACGATCTAATACACTGAATTATTCTTTCACCAAAAGTGCACCAAAATCTAACCTTATTTTCAATTTTTTTATAGGTCTAAGTGTTTCATGATATCATCGTAAATAAGAGCAAGGTTGACAAAATTGCCTGAAGAAAAGCAAATATTTACACAAAACGTATCTCTGCCTGCTTCGCTCCCAAACACAGCAACTCCTTCGACACTTTTTTAAAGATATCCTAACCCCCCTCCCCTCCCCAAAAAAAACCCAAAATCGCAGCAATTTTTTTCTTCTAGAAGAGGTTGAGAGAGAGAAGGAAAAACTCCAGTTTACTCCTGAAGATATCCAACCTTTTATCCCTTGTCGAAATCGAGTACTGGGATGAAAAAAACTCGGAAAATATTTCATACTTGATAACCATCTGACCATCACCTTCTCTCTTCCCCCTTCCTTCTCGGTGACACTGTCATCATCAGGGAGTAATTCCCATAGAGGGAGACTAATGCCCGTTGCCATGGATACGAGATTGTGGAAGATCCTACGCATCCTCCAAAACAAAAAAAAAAAAAAAAAGAAAAGAAGAGCTGACACGGTTCTGCGACGTTTCTTTGCTCCAGCATTCGTGCCATTTGTTTCGACTTGTTGGAACAGAGAGTCCTCTTCCGTGTCAAATGAGGCGGAGATACGAATAGGTTAGGCATCTGAAATGCGAATTGGGATGGAAATCCTGAAAGAGGAATCAGGGCAAACTCGATTCAGAAACCTCGCATAAAGTGAAGATCTGCTTAGTTCTATCTGCAGTATTTTTAGAAGCACGAGAATAAAAGTTTCTATTTCGTGAGATTTTTTGAGACGAATGGAACTATTATTTGTAAATGTATTCTTAACTACATCATAACAAATTATTTAAAAAGTTTTTGCTTTATTCTAATGGAAGCTTTTTCAAATTTGACACAAATAACACAAATTTGAATGAAAAAATTTTCAACTTATGATCCGGTGTCATAGGCTTCGAATTCAATTCCTGGCGGCGTCATAGATGTTTGTAGGGGTTCGGAATCTGCTTTAAATAGTAGGTCCTGGTATAATATGACTGTTGGATGCAGAGTTGACAAACTCTACGCCGAAAAACTTCAGCGTTACGGAGCCAAGTCAGACTTCTACTTACGGGTGATCCATCACAACAGAAGCCGCCTCCTCTTTCCCCTCCACCATGGGTTCCCTTAGGAAATGGACCACATTAGTTCCCCTTCTCCTTTGGGGTCCCGATGTCTTTGTGCTGCAATGTCAAGGACAAAAATAAGTTGTTCCTGGACTTGGTCTAGATATTCTGTATTCTATATACCACGAAGTGGGATTATAAACACCAAGTGTTTTCGATGTCTTTTAATCTATAATAAACGTTTTCCTCACTAAGCTATTACTTACGGTGATTCAAACGTTCGGTGTAAAAAGTAAAATGCAATAAAAAAAGATTTATTAGTTGAAAAGTTATTCAGTTTACAGATTGATATTCACCCTGTTATGGAATTTTGATTGACGCAACAGAAATTTAGTTCAAATTCTTGACAATAGATGCTTCTCCTGCTCCTGTGGGAGAATTAAAAATAAAAGTAATCGCTGTGAAATGAGACATTTATTTCATTATGATTCAAAACTACAAATGCTCAATATGTTCACAATCATATTCTAACACTGAGTGAAGTCGCTGCCGCAGTATGATGTCCTATTCAACATGGAGCAGCATGCCTACGGGGATATCTGCTAATTCTTGATGTATCCTGACATTTTTCAGAGCTATTCAGTGCTAGGGATTTCTTTTATAGATCTGTGGTTTGAGGCATCCTCCAATGAAATATCATTGGATATGAGATGTAGTGATGACTGAGGGCATTTATATATGCTATCTCTGTTGTAAAGATAATCAGTCAGCGTTCAATGAAGTCAGAGTTCAATGCAGTCAGCGTTCAATGAAGTCAGCGTTCAATGAGTCAGAGTTCAATGAAGAGTTCAATGGGAAATGAAAACTGTTGAGTCTAGCTCATGGCACTCGAGTATACACATACGACAGATACATTAAATCAAAGTTTTAAGGACTGAGCATATTGCAGAGAAATATTAAGTTACAGTTTTCCAGACTAGACATATTGATTTCAAAATTAACGCAAACCAAAATTTAAACCAACGCCTTTTAAAGATGATTTAACCCTCTTTTCAACAGAAAGCATCGACTCATCAAAAAAATCAATCTCTCTAAAGAGAATTTCTACTAAATATGACAATACACATGACAATACCTTCTATATTAGACATAAAAAAAATTAATACTTCCGGTATATTTTCGGACTCTTAATTATATGAAAAGTATGTTTTGTGTACTTAGTTTGATTGCTTCAACTATTATATTAACTTCGACATTTTTATATTAATTCTTAAAAGAATTTTAATTTGTCATGAGTGAAAGTATAACGAATTTTAATTTTTAAAATGTGCTGTCGTAATATTGAACATTCATAATATTTAACTTATTTCTGCCATACATGTTGCATTTTCTGCTTTATATGTTAAATGTCACACATATAACAAATTATTGCAAAATTCTATCATTTTGTGACGAAATTCATTCGCCGAAGTTCATATATTAGTTAGAATTTATTAAAGTTACTAGTTTGTCCCTTTAAGGAGAAAAGGGAAGTTCCGCTAGACGGAAAAACGTGAATAATATATGACTCAGTGTATTTAGATGAATTATTAAGTCGTCTCGTCTGGAGACAATTTATTCTGAGATAACTTTGTAATAAGTTTAATACTTAGAAATCTACAGTTTGTAGAAGTAACTATTACTTACAAATTCATTCAAGGCTATGTTTTAAGAATTGAGTTGCAGCTAGCTACAACCATTCAACATCAAACGAAAGTCCAAATAATCTCAGATGTACTTTTTCCCAGAGTTTTATATTGTAAGTATATTAAATCGAAGACAATACATATATAATAATTAACTAATATATGCTTAGAGTTAAAGTAATTCATGAAAATTTAGTATTTTAAATTTAATTAAATATATTTACAGTGCAGGTACAAGATATAAAATTGATTTTTGTGTTTTGGTTTAGTTTTGAAAAAAAAAGTTAATCAAAACATAATCTTGAATGAATTTTAATGTAAATGAAAATATTAGAGCTTAATGACTTTATTATTGTATTTAAATAGAATCTCTGAAATAATTTTCTTCTTAACTTTAATTGGCATTTCCTGAAGTTTTAATTTTATTATAATTATTAATTAAGGACCTAACTGGCAGAGTGGTTAGCGATCTGGCACTCGGAACCACAAGTTTCGGGTTCGAGTCCTGGGGGATGCCATGAATGTTTGTAGTGGTTCGAATCCACTTTAAACCGTAGGTCCCGGTCTAACAAGATCGTAAAGTGTTGCGGAGGTATTGTTGCGGAGATATTGTAGCATATCTTCAAGCTACGCGCACATTCTGGGTAGTAATACGTGAGTAACGTAGGTGCAGCGCTTGCCTTAGGGCATTGAAGACAATTGTAGTGTTTGCCAGTTGCATTAGAACAAAAAAATTGTTATTAATTAATTATCATTATTTAATTTTTTTTAAATAAAATAAATACTTTAGAACAAAAGAATAGAGGTTTTATTCATATATTCGCGTTGTGTCGGTAGGCTTTGTATTCCACTAATGTAGTATACCATAAAAAACCAATCAATTAACAGCGACGGCAAAACGCCTTTATACCTTGTTAAAAATCAGCTTTTCATGTAATTATCTTGAAAACTGTTCCTTATAGTCTTTGTATTACACTTATGTATTTTTATTTCAATATAGCAGTATTTCACTTATGTATACTACAAAGAATCTATCGATGAACAGTAGAGCAAAACAACTTGATTCCTGGCAAAAAAATCGGCTCTTGATGTAATCGTCATACAAAAAACTATTTCTTAGATGTTTCATATATTTCACTTATGTATTTTTAATGTAATGTGTGTGTTTTTAATGTAGTTTTATGTACATTTAGCTTTGTATTCCACTTATGTATACCACAAATTACCATTAGAGGAACAAAACACCTTGGATTCCTGCCAAAAAAAAATCAGCTTTTTGATAACCTGGTCCTGTAAACTGTTTTTTAGAGGTTTGGGGACATACGAAATTTACATTGAATAGTTTCAAAGCTCTCAGAACGATTCAGGTTCGACAGGCGTCACGTACGAATTGTGGCGTTGGCATGGATGTTTGTTAGCTATTCGGAATACACGTGAAACAGTAAACCCTGGTCTAATTGGTCAAGTGTACAAAAACTGAGCGTCAAACCATTGTGAACCAATGAGCGTTAGAACGTCAAACCAAACCAAAAAAAAACCTCAGAACAATTCATTGTTAAGTCAACTCTAGATTAAATTTTAGATAAAGTTCTAAAAGGGCGTTGTTGTATGAAGATTATTTTCTTCAGATACATTTTTTCCTCAATATATTTAATAAATGGTAATCCATAATTAATAAGACCATAAATTGGTCTAAACATTGCTTTTACAACTTCTGTTTTCTTTCCGGTAAAGGAGAATTTTCAGTAATGAAGAAACTGAATTGTAATATTCTAAAACATTTGTTTCATTCCTTCCACCATCCTGTATTTATCGATAGGTTTTTGTCCTGATCTCGACCAATCCAGTGGTGGCACGCTGGGATTCTGAACCAAGGAAGTTCAGCTCGAAAACCAATAAGCAAGTGTAACTGAAAATTTAATGCCAAAGAGGTCTGCAAATCAGTATTAGGAAGTTTCTACATGGGGTCGAAAAGATAAAAGAGGGCTCTTAACACCCTACCTAACATTTCTGGGGGATGGCGCTCAATATAGAACAACGTTGCTCTGATTAGAAGTGTAAAAACCACACTCCTTTTAAACAAATGCTTTTTTTTATCTGTATTAAACAACCCCAAAAATTTTACGTTTTAATTTATTTACATGCACCCTATTTCTAGAATTAAATTATTATTAACCAAGAAGTTAAGGCCATCAACAAGTTAGCACTATCTAACATTATTTAAATAAAGTTATAAACTAGATAACATAACTTAAAAGGAATTAATGTATTGCATTAACTAGTTTACATAAAACGTGAAGGAGCCATATACCAAAAATAATTTTGATATATATCATTGTATTAGTTGCAAACTACCATCGCATTAAAACCTTGCATAACCAAGACCGGCCCACGATCTCCATTTTATCCATTAAAATCCAAAAACGGCCTTAACAATTTAAAAATTGGAATAAGATATGACACGTTGACTCGCTTCCCGTTAATTCCTGGAAGCACGTCTTTTTCGAATCTTCTGTCAACCCTTAACCGGGACCGCGACACCCTTCGCCCCTGCACCCAGACTCCTCGGAAAGTCGTCTGCTGCGTGCATGAGAGACTTTAATGAGGCTCCATTCGGTAGTTTATTCGGAATCGTGTGCAGTTTTAATTCGGGCGTTAGGGGATGGACCCCATTAGGCAACTCAAATCCCGGACCTGCGAGAAAAGTTAGGAAGCGAAATTTATAGTCAGTGTTAGGTAGGGGAGGGGGATGTAGTCCGTGGGCGGAAGAGCCCTGCAGCTAGAATGAGATGAGTTAGGAGCGCAGATTTGAGAGTCTGCTTTCCCAAGAAAATGATATCTTGCTTCTCTGGAAGCTCTGTCCTGGGAAGAACGGTGGTTTAAGGAATCTGGCATTAGCCACAAAATATGTGTCTGTAGATCTTAGGAGGGAACTTCAGGAGATTATCTTATAAAATGAGGTGATATAATGAGATACGATTTCCTTTTGTGATGAGAAATTTCGTTTGTATTTAAAATGAGATTAAACGAAATGCGTTAGGATCGTTGTTAAAGCAGTGAAAACATAACTCAAACAATGCTAATACTCAGAAGATTCCATTCTAACTCATTATTTAAGGTAGTGTTTTCAGATTTCATGTTGAACAATAAAATTCATGTTGAATTTCATGTTGAAAATATAATTTTGAAAATTATAATAGACGTTATTATTCCAAAATGTTAAACTCAATCAAGTTGTTGAAAAGCTAAAAATGTTTGCAAAATTTCTGCCATGAAAAGTTTTTACATGAATTTCGTTTACAAATTGATCAATCGGATGAAAGCGTATCATAAAAACCAGGAAATTTAATCCATACATATGACCGTTAATATGGTGAAACACTCTTCACTTCAAGCAAAAGAGTAAACGTACGTAAC